>SNVD02007661.1:0-30104 GCA_013180625.2 Boswellia sacra
TTCGTGCCGATGAGCAAGCAGTGCATCCTGCCCGCATGGTCAATCGCCAACGACCTGATTGTGGCGCTCATCCTGCCGCCCATCATAGTGTTGCTGAAGTACCGGCCCCGCCGAGGTGTCCAAGTGCTGCTTTCAGTCACTGTGTGCTCCGCCCTTGCCGCGTTCTATCACTACGCCTTCCACGCAGAGCGAGACATTCGCTGGGAGCTATCTGAAGTTCGAGTCTTCGGAATGTTCAGCCTTTTCAGCACCATCTCAGACGTCTACACGCTTCCCATCTACCGACTGCCCTCGTACTTCTTCGGCGCGCTCGCCGGCTACGCAGTCTACCATTACGACACCAGCCCGCAGCGTCGCGATTGGCCTCGCTGGGTCCGCGGACCTCTCACCTGGGCCGCGATTGCCTACATCGTAATCCACACAGCACCCATTCTGATGGTGCAATTTTTGCGTAGCCTCTTCTGGCCCTACCACAGACTTCCAATGGCCCACTACAACACTCTCGACCGCAACCTCTGGGCGGCCGCCAACTCGTTGCTGTTCGCGCGGATGGTCACCGACTGGCGACTAACGCCACTTCTACGCCACTTCTCGAGCCCCGGGTACAAGCCGCTCGCGCGCATCTGCTATACTTCGCTGCTTGTCCACTGGCTCTTCCTTTTTGTCCAGATGGGCATCGACACGCGCCTGCCTCTATATAGTTATTGGTCTCTATACACCTCGTTCGCGGCCATCCTGGTGCTCACTGTGCCCGCATCCATATTGGTTCATGTGGCCTATGAAAATCCCATCGACAAGTTCTTCAAGACGCAGATCTTCGTCTAAGCCATGAGTTACTCGCCTGCAGCTAGATGGCGCCACAACAGTCTACCTCCAAACATCGAACTCTTGATATCCTCTCAGGCAAAAAGGATCACAATCTGGCGAGCTCTCGATTACTCCAGGCCAGAGTTCATACTAAACAAAAAAAAGGCCAGCCTGTGCACCGCATGCACCGCATACAACGGGAACGTCTAACTCGCTAAGCCATAGACTTTCTCCGAAACAGCATTTCAAATCTTACCACTGATCGATTGAGAAACTTGGTGACTATCGTAAAGCTGAGTATAAAGCTAAGAGATGCGACTTCTAGACCTGTGGGCTGTGATGTTTTAAAATATCACGCTTTCCAGTGCTCATTGCGAGCGATCCGGGTGATTTGGGCTGAAGTTTGGGGACTTTTCTTTGATTGAAGCGCGTTTTTTGAGTTTAAAATCTCGCTCATAGTATACAGAAGAAGAATGAGCAGGAGCCGAGTTTCGGGCGGCCAAGTGTAGGCCGAGTGCCTCTTAGATCGTCGGTGACCGAGTGGAGAGCTTCCCCTCGCGCCAAGCGAGTGCTGAATGATGCACGTTCTTGTGTTACCGCCAATCAGATTCGGCGACAAACTTGTCGCTGAACGCGCGTGACATTTCAATGTGTCCCAAGCCTCCGGCACTGTTGTTATAGAGCGGCTACTGCGCTCTCACCTGAGTTGCTCGAGTCGTGCGCAAAGTCAACAAGCCGCTGGCAAGATCAATTATGATGACGCCTGCTCGCGTCTGACTTCTATCGGCTGCGCGCGAAAGCGTCTCCGACTCGATGTCTGCGTCTCAAGGCAACTTCGCCGGGGCGGAGTTGCTAAAAGTCGAGCGAAATCGACGAAACGAGACAAACTGGAGTGCAGTTTTCAGTGAGCCACTAAGGCGAGCGATCAGCGCCCGTGGCCGTCGTTATGCCGCTGGAGCGGTGACGTAAGTCCGCGCGGACGAGTCAATCGGTGCCGAGATGGAGCGCCCGCATGGAGCAGTCGGACGCCTGGGACGAGCGGCGCACGAGCAAATCAAATATGGCCTACGACTCATGCGGGTCCTGACGAGTGTTGGCGTCGTCGTTAGATCGATTGACCAACGACGGCCACTCGACTGGCGCGCGCGCGCGCTCATATCCCCAGCCAGCCGAGCGCGACCAGAGTCTTCCGGAACGCCGAGCTCGCCCCCGCCATATCCGCGATCGCCTTGACGGCCGCGCGCGCTCGCCGGCCGTTAGTCGGTCATTCAGATTGAATTATCCGCACACGACACGCCGCGTGGCCTTTGCGTCCGGCCTAATGATATAATGGTGAGACTTCGTGTCGTGGCGGCGCGCTCGTTACCTGGCCATCGCATGAGAGCGGCGGCGGCGGCGACGGCGATAATTAGTCCGCACGGTAGCAGCGCGTGAAAGTGTAAGCGATCGATTTCTCGGCTCTGGCGAGCTCGAGCTCGCGATCCACAGGTCTGACGGCGCCGGTCTGAATGGCGCCAATGGCGCGCGTCGCGTGTTGCAGATCAATGGAGTCGCGGGCGCCTGTTCATTGTTCGGCTGAATGGAAATATGACAGCAGCCAGTCGATTGTTCAAAGTCAGGAAGCCGCCAACGTTCCCATCACGTGCGGCGCCGTCCACTCAGTCGGTCGGCCGGTCGGTCGGTCGGTCGGTCGCCGCTTACGAGTCGGCGCACTGGTGAGCATGCGGGCGTTCTGGGGGGCGAGCGCGGATTGGCACCACAAATGAGCATCTCGAGTGGGCCAAACACTAGGCCCCCGAAGAGTGGCCGCCCCCCCCGCCCCGCTGCCGCCCCGTAAGAAGGCGAAATCAATGGGCCGGCGAGCAGTTCCTGAGTCGCGTTTCCTTGCGACGATCACAATGGCGCCGCCGATTGTGATCACAAAGGATCGCCGTGGCCGCCGACCTGTGGCCACCTGCGAGCAGAGATCCCATTGAGCGGCGCGCAACACACAAAAGATGTCACCCGATGCGGGCGCCTTTTTCGCGCCGCATTTTGCATCTCCGTCGCCGTTGGCGTCGCCGTCGACCAGATTGGATTTGAAATTGACTCCCGCGCGCAGCACAACACAAAGGTGCAATCGGAGCGGGCGGCTGATTGAGAGCGCCGACTAAAGAGAGAAGCGCGCTCGCGGGTGAAAGTGAAACAGTTCGACTTGGTCGCCATTACGCAACTCGTGCGCCCGCCGCGGCGCCGCGATGACAACTCTCGACTCCCTTTGTTGCGTCCGTCGAGCTCGCTTGCCGGCGTCGTCTTGACAAACTCGAGCGGCGCCACACTTAAGTGGGCGCCACTTACAATGTGGGAGTCAATCGGACGGCCGGGCGGCGTGCGACTCTGGCGCGACCGCGTCGGCGGGCCGAGAGCGAAATCGTGTTTTATTTGGACGCTCACACGACCGGCGATTCGGCCGCACGACAGTGACGCTTGAGATGACGACGACCACGACGACCACGACCACCACCACCACCTCTCGACTAGGCCGCAGCTGAGCCATAGGCCACACGCCGACGTCCACTGGATGAGAGCTCACGAGAGCGGGCCGGCGGATAAAACAATGGCGCCGACGGTTCGCCCGCATCGCCACTGCTCCGACGGGCTCACGCGAGCCGTGCGCGCCGCCAACAAGACAGACACGACAAACAGGCGCCAGCTGCTGGCCGCGCGCCTTCGGCCACAAAGGTAACAATTGAAATGAAATTCTTCGCGCCTCCAGCCGCCGCCGCCAGTCCCAAGCTCGAGATCGCGCCAAGGGCTAGTCGACGATAATCTCTCGCCGACGGCACCTTGAGCTTCATCGGCCGCGCTAGCGTCGCACTGCTCGAGACGGCGCCGCCGCCGACAACAACTTCCATGTCGATACTCGCCCGCGGCTTGGCCCTGCTCGTGCGATATGGCGCCAGCGCAGTCGCGCCGCCCGCTTGTTAGAGTTCCGGGCCGGGCCGGAGCGGAAGTCGGGCTGGTGGGAACTGGCGATTTGTGGCCGGCGGCGGCGGCGGCAGCGGCCAGTCTGGGCGCGAACAATGATGAGTGCAGAGCTGCACGACGAGCGCCGGCACGACCACGTCGAGCACGAGCCGCATGGCCACTGCTATGGCCGGCGAGCCAAATGGGCGCCCGAGAGAGCGACCGGAATCGCGCATTCGCGGCCGGCTCGTTCAGGTCGCCCGCGACGCCTCGAGGCGCCGCGGGCGCAGCGAGCGCAAAACAATCAGCGGGCGTGCGGGCGCAACAACGAGCGCGCTTCACGCGTGATAACAATTATCATAATTTCCGTGGGCGCCGACAAGCTCACTCGCGTGCGCGCAAATCAATCAGGACTCGCTCGTTGGCCGCGCACTTCCCGCACTCGCGTCGTCGCTCCTCTGCGGCTCGCGCCAACAATTATCGGCCTCGCGAGCTGGCGAGCGCCGGCCCGAGTGCGACTCGCTTGGCCGGAAACGAATGGTGACACACGGACTCGAGTGGCAACAGGTCGACGGCGGCGACGACGACGAGTCGACTCGAGCGCGCCTCAAATCGCCGCCGAGTGCGCTCTCGAGTCGCTCTGAGCGGCCACACACTGTTGCCATGCTGGCGGTCGTTGTCGTGGTCGAGCTGACGCAACTCGGGCGCTTTGTTGGCCTGTGGCCGCGAGTGGACGGGCGCCTCGCGTGTGTTACGCGCGCTCTCCAGGCGCCATGAAAGTGCGCCTATTAGCGTGCGCTGTTGAATGGCCGGCTGGAGTCGGTTTTGTGTGTGTGTGTGTGTGTGTGTGCGGCGCCAGAAAGAGCAGCTCGGCGCGGATAACAAGAGCGAGAGCAGCGGCGATGAAAGCGCCAACAAAGCGATCCAAGAACGATGACGGCGAGCTCGCCGACCTGCCCATCGGCGCCGCACACAACTCATCAGCGCGCTCGCCACGACCACGACCACGACCACGAGCGCCGCTCGCTGATTGCTTTCGGCGGCCGCGGCCTCAGGCGCTCGCCGCCGATGATCGAGTGCGGCCGCCGACGCCGATTGCCGGCCGGAAGCGGCGCTCACGGCGCGGCCAGGAAGCCACTGGCGCCACTGGGGAGCTCATTCTGGAGCGGCTAATTTAGCGCGCGCGCACGCCGATAATAAGGGCGCGCGCGGGCGATGATTGCGATTGTTATCATGGCGCTCGTGCGCGGCCGACTCGACCGGAAGTGGGCAGCGCAACGACGTGTGGCGGCAGGTTCACATCAGCGGGCCTGCGCGCCACTCGCTCGATCAACAGGTGACACTCGAGTGCTGTTGCAGCTGTCAGTATGCGGGCATCTGCGAGTGACAGCTGGCCGGCCGAAACTTAGGGCGCGCGTCGCGTTTGCAGGCGAAATATGGAAATTGATTAGTGACTCGGGGCACAGATCTCCGGGGCGCGGGCAAGCTGTTGAGCAAACGGAGATCGTGAAAATGCGCCGCACACATTCATCGCCGTGGCATATCCGCGCCAACTTTTGGGCGCCACTGCTCGGCCGCTCTGCTGCGGATCGCCAACGGCGAGCGCGCACAGTCAAGGCGGCGCTTCAAATATTGAGTTTGGCCTAAACTCTCGGCTCGGCGGCGACGGCGACGGCGGCGACTCGTTGGCCCGCAGCGACCACACGAAGTCAGCCACTCGTGACGCACATTCATGAGGACTTGTGTCTCGAGCGCCACCATTATTGCGCCACCACGCGCCTTGGCAGGCTCTCTAATTCAATCTGGACGCATGTCGGCGAACTGGCCGAGCTGTTTGCGTGGCGCCGGTGGTCAGCAGTCGGCCGACATGATCACACGGGCGCGTCCAGGTGAGGGGGCAAAGGTGAGTTGTGTGTGTGTGTGTGAGGTGAACGCGGGGCTGAGTAGTGTTGACACACAGCCGCGCCGAGCCGAGCCCGAGAGTCTGTCACTCGGCGCGTCCGCTTCCTAGTTCGTCCGTTCGCTCATTTGATTGTGAGCGTGCGCGCGCGTCGCTCAGCGAGAAGGCGCGCGCACATAATGGCGCAAATGGAATCAGATAACCCGTTAAGTGGACAGTTCTCTGCCGGCGTCTCGAGTGGCGCCGCCACTTCCTGGACGATCGGCGTCGGCGAGGTGGCGCCAAGAGAGACAGACAGTCGGGGGTAGACAGAGAGCGAGAGCGAGAGAGAGAGAGAGCCAGTCGACTGGCGCGCAGGTGAGCAGAGACAAACGACGTCGGCGGGCGAGCCGCAAGATACAACAGAGTTGCAGGCGCGAGCCGCAGGTGCGCGACACTCGCGCGCCCGCATCACCCCGTTGACTGAATTATAATGTTGGCCCGATGACGACGGCGGCGGCGGCGGCGGTGGCGCAGAGGAAGCGAGCGATGGAGCTAGCGGAATCAAGAGAGTGGGCAAGAAAAAGCTGGCCGCTCGTAGGGCGAGCGAGTGCGCCGAGTGCGCCGAGTGAGCCCAAGTGGAAAGTGTTTAGTGTTTGCATAGTCGGGCCGTGCGTTCTGGGAATGAAATCACTTTGGAGAATTTCCTCCGCCATCGGTGGCACGCGCGCTAGGAGGGGGGGGGGGGGAGGGGAGGTTTGCCCTCTCGCGCTCGGCGGCCGTATAAGTGGCGACCAGGCCGGCCGGCCGACGCGGCCGCAGCTAGTTCGCGCGGTTCGTGGGCGCCAAACACAAAGACTTCGGCGCGGCGCCGCCACAAAGCCGCCGCCGCCGCGCGAGAGTCTCGAATTTTGATACTCTCGACTCGACGAGTTTATGGCAAAGTCGCGCCGCGCGCGCCCGTCGTCAGCTCGACTGTCGCCACCGGCCGGGCGAGCGCGGCCGGCCGCCCGGCGAGCCACCAGGTGAGTCGCCAGGTGAGTCGCCAGGTGAGCAACCAGGTGAGCGCAGGCTCGTCGGCGGCCGGGCCAACGCCACCCTCGTGGACGGACACTCGGCGGCGGTGATTCGATTGACGATGCGGCGAGCGGCCGGCGTGCACTATGGAAACAAGTTTTCAATCGGCGCCCGCGTCGCAGGCGGACCGCAACGAGCGAGCGGCTCCTGATCGTCGCCGCGCGGCCGCACACAAAGGGACGCGCCCGACGAGTCGGCCAGCTCGGCGCTCCTCTTCACCGCGCGACTCGTCTTCTCCTCCTCCTCCTCCTTCTTCTTCTTCTTCTTTCTTTGACTCCGATCCACTCGAGTCGACTCGTCGTCGTCGCCGCCGCCGCCGCCGCCGCGAGAGACAAATATACCCGCGCGAAGGTGGCGCTCGTCTACTTGATTAGCGCGCATCAGCTCGGCTGCGCTGCGCACGGCCGCCATTATATTATTAGAGCCGGCCAGCAGTTCACCTGTTGCGCAAGCGGCCGCCAGTGGCCTGCCGGCCGGTCGGCGGCCACTCGCGAGTCATTGAAAGTGGCGGCCGCAGCGGCGCGCAGCCTCGGGCCAGCTGCACTTTGATTGCTTACTTAGATTTAGAGCGGCCGGGCGCGCGCCGCGTGCCGCTCTCGCCGAGTGGCTGCGACAAATAATAATAAAACACACGAGCGACACACTCCCACGAGGCTCGCCGGCCGTCGACAGGCGAGCCCCGCGGCGCCCGTCACTTTGTCCGCGGCTATCGTCGGTTGGCGTGAGCGCAAACACAAGCTCCAGTCATTGCGCCGCTCATTAGCGCCGTCGGCGTCGGCGCCGTTGTCGTGCTGTCGGCGGCGGCGGCGGCGCACAACCGACGGGCGAGTTTGCATGAGGACATTGTCATTGGGCGATCTGGTCATCGGCGAGCCGACCACGAGACGCTCGCGGCTGATTGAACTCGTCGCTCGGCGCCTACGCCGCCAGCTATGCGCCCCCGCCTCGCGATGATTGATTCGCGTCCGAGCGAGCGGCGGCCGCGCCGCCAGGTGGCGCCCTCGCCGGGATCGCTCGACAGTGAGAGTGAGCGAGAGCGCGAGCGAGAGAGTTGCTGCCACGGGGGCGGGCACACTCGACGCCGCCGCGGGCGACGGCGTTACGCAACGGCGCCGAGCGGGAGCGAAAGTGCGCCGCGCCTGCGCCCTGGCGCTCGGCTGCGCAGGCGAGGCGGCCGAGGCGTCGGGCGGCTCTTGTGCGTGTGTTTGTGTGAGTGTGTTGGTGCACCAACAGGTGAGCCGAGCGGCGCCGCAGTGGCGCACGAGAGCGCGGCCGAGAGAAAGCGAGAGCGAGAGACAAATCGCCGAGACGAGAGGAAGCGAGCCGGCGATGTGTCGGCGCCGGACGAGTCGAGTGAGGAGCGCGCGCGCGCCGCCGACCGCCACCACCGAGAGCTCGGCCGAGACCACGACCACGTCAGCGAGTCGAGTCGAGTCGAGTCGAGTGGAGTCGATATGAGCGCCGGGCTCGCGGATGAGCAGAGATGAGCGAGCGACAGGGGCGCGACTCATTTGCCAGCACCGGCGCCAGTCAGGCGAGCGTTTTGTCAGCAGAGCCGAGCAAGAGCAACAGCAGCAGCACCACCACCAACACCACCAACACCACCACCGGCTCTCAGTGACCATGCGCGTCCCCCAGTTCGGCGCGCGACGCTAGCGCTCGGCGCCAGATTTGTGGCGAGCGATTGCGCGCGCGCGTCCGCCAGACAACAGGAAGTCCGCCCGAGTCGAGATCGGACGCGCGCACTGCGACGGCTTCTGTTCGCGGTCGATGAGTGCGAGCCGATTTAGCCGCGGCGAGGCGACCAGACTGATTGATAGCGCGCCAAAAGTCGGCGCCGACGACAGGAAACGCGACGACGAGCGTTATAACAGCAAGCCTATGGCGCCGCTCGCGCCCGCACTCCAGCTCATTGTCTCGCCGGCGACCCAGGCGAGCGCATAGGGCACCGCGCCTCAAGTCCCGTCACTAACGAACGGAGCGCACGCCCAGGAAGTTGGCGCGAAGAGAAAATTAATAAAAGAAGAGGCGCGCGTAGAGACAATCAAGTGATTAATCTTCATGTTGCCCGAACTCGCAAGCCCCACATCAGCAGCAGCAGCAGCAGCTCCATCACCGAGAGCAAGAGCAGCGCCAACAGCCGCAACAGGCGAGCAGCGTCGCAGCGTGGCCGCCCACGCAAATGAGCGCCGCTCACGGCTTGATTGCGCGCGCGAGCTCACAAGTTGGCGCCGGCCCAGAGCCAAGAGTCGAGCACAGGCCAATCGAGCCAACGCCAGTCGAGCCAACGCCAGTCGAGCCAATCTCCAGTAGGCCGAGCCCCCGCACGTGCGCCTGAAGTGGGCGCCACGATCGCGCCAACGAGCCCCGGCCAGCGCCACACTCGGCCGGAAGTGGGGAGCGAGTCGCCGGTGTGCTGGTGGCCAGGCAGCAGCGCTCTGGCCGGCCGCAGCCGAGCGACGCGCCGCCCGGCCCGAGGCGCGCGCTCGAAGACGATGTTGTTGCGCAACCTGGGCCCGCACTCGCTAGTCATGAGCCTCCTCCTGGCCACCACCGCCGCCGCCACTCTAGTCATGGCCGCCGACAGGCGCCACCCGCCGGCCGGAAGTGGCGGCGCCCGGCCGCCGAGCTGGGCGCGCGAGCCAGAGTCCGAGCTGGCGCTGGGCTCGGCGGCGCTCGTCAGGTGGAAGCGCCTCGACGAGGACGAGACCGAAGATTACGCAGTCACAGGCCACAGTCACCAGCACCAAGACAGCGAACACGAACAGCTAACTCACCAACACCATAGCGCACAACCAGTTGAGCCTCACAAGCGTTGGCTCGAGCGGCGCCACGACAATGCTTCGCTCGAGCTGGGCGGCCCGGAAGAGGAAGAAGAAGCAGACAACGAGCTGAGCTCCAAGTCGGCGCTCTCGACGGTGCGCGCCAACAAGCAAAAGAAGAAGAATCTCAAGCAGCAGCAGCAGCAGCAGCAGCCGCACCAGCAGCGCCTCGAGCAGGCCCACAAGTCCACGAAGTCGACGGCCGGCGCCGCCAAGACCAACAGTTACCTGCCCGCCTTGGCGAGTGCCGCCGGCAAGAGCGCCGCTCTGGCGCTGGCGCCCTCGCTCGAGTCCATCGCCATGCGCATCGTGTCGGCCGCCGCCAGCAAGTCGGCGCGCGACGCCTCAAGTTCCTCCTCCGCCCCCTCGTCGGCCGCCTACAACCACTACCACGCCCACCGGGCGCCCAGCTCGCCCGCGCCCCCGCAGTCGGTGGGCGCCTTCTTGTCGTCGCTCTCGTCGACTCTCCTCCAGACGGCCGTGAGCCAGCTCATGAGCTACAACACCAGCGCCTCCCAGCTGGCCAACAAGCTCTCGCCTCTCATCTACTCGCTCGCCTCGCCCGCCGCGGGCCAGCTGATTGAGGACGAGACCACGCCCCCCGCCACCACCACCACGCCCAGCCCGGGCCCGGTCGCCTCGTTCCTGGCCACCTACTCGGACTTGGCGGCCGCCGCCTCGGGCACGAGTCCGGCGGCCGCCCCCGGCGGGGGCCCTGTGATGTACGCGCCCGTGAAGCCGCACGCGCCCAAACAACACTCGCCCACCGTCTCGAGTCTGGTCAACCTGGCGCGCTACTTTTTGTGTGAGTATTCGGGCGAGGGCCAGTGATTAGCAGCCGCCACTCCTGTCTTGTTGCGCAACTCCCCTGATGGATTGAAAGGCGCCAATTTTGTCGGCGCGCATTTCGTGACGCGCGGCCGCGGGCGCGGCCGATATTTAGGCGAGCTCGGCATTTGCTCGCTAAATATCGTGTTGTTCGCTCAATCACTTGGGATGATGATCACCATCCTCAGGTGAGATTCTCCTCAACTAACAGTAATCTCGCTTAAATATGCAAAAACTCCACCACAAACTCTCGCCTGGCCACCACAGCATTGCCCCAACAGTGCGAGTGGCAGGGCGAAAAGTATCAGTGCGGCGCCAGTGTCACGTGCTGGCTCCAGGGCCATCGCCCCCTAGGTGAGTGCACTTTTCCCACACAAATGTTGTCCACTTCTTCGCGAGCTTGCGGCCCATTCTCGCGGCCGCCTGTGGCCACCTGTGTGCTGTTAGCTCGATTGGCGCCTGCCTGAGCGCAGCTTAACCGCCAATTTGTCCAGTTTGTGTGACGGCGCCGACGAGGGCAATTGCCCGTCGAGCTGTTGTTTGTGTCTCAAGCTGAGAGCTGGTAATTGGATTGTTCGCGCGCGGCGTCGATAATCTGGCGCAACAATAGGTCGACAGCGTGCCCCTTGATCGCGCGACTCCACTTTCACCCCGCGAGCGCTCGGGTCGCCTCTGATGGGCCAATTATCTCGCCATCTCGCGCTCGCCGGCGCCGCCGCTGCGACTGATTGAATTGTTGCCGGCGAATCGTAACGAGTGGCTAAGAGCAATCCGGTGCAGCCAATGGGGCGAGCCGGTGAGCCGAGAAGAGCGAAAGTTTGCAGCGAGCGAGCGCGAAGATGGACGAGAGTCTAGAGCGAGAGTTCCTGATTGAATTCGCGCTCGAGAGAGTGGGCGAAAGTCAAACAGCGCGTGAATTGTGGCGGCGACGCCGATATGAGAGCCAATAATCATAATCATAATAATAACGTTCAGCTGGCCGGACAAACGCGCCAGCGGCCATCTCGAAACGAGTTCACCGGCTTCGAGCGGGCGAGCCAGCCGAAGTGCGGGCAAGTGAAGAGTGAGGATGAAAACGAAGACCAAGACGAAGACGAAGAAGAATCGATCGAGCGAGGCGAGCGACGAGTGCTCGCTATCAATTGAGTTGATGTGCGAGCCAATCGGCGAAGCGAATATTCGGCGCGCATATGCTCGCCGCGTCTTGCCGGCGACTCAGAGCGCTCACCTGAGCGATGCGCCGATCCGATCCGCCTCAACCCGGCCGGGGCTGTAAAAGTTATTGAGCCATCAGGCGCCCGACGTCAGGCCATTGAGTATCTCGAGCACTTTCACGTGCGCCTCCGCTGCTAAGCAGAATGCCTACGCGCTCAGTCGTCGCTTCGATCATTAGTCGCGGCGCGGGCGCGGGCGAGTCAACAAGAGGCGGCCGGCTGGGCGCGCGCACCTTTGCGAGTGCTCTGCAAACATGACCGCTCGATTGGCGCGTGCGCGGGCGTCTGGATGCATTCATTTGCGCCGCTCACTCTCGCCGCCAGTCGGCCGGCGACGCCGTGCGATCGGCCAGTCAGGGCGCTGGTAATGATCGCCGGCCGCCGCCGTCGCCGCCATGGGCGACGCTCGAGAGGCGCGCATTTGAATATCGGCCGCATAATGCGCCCGACGTGTCTCGCATGCATCATAAGCGCGCGGCGGCTGGCGAGCAAACGAGTCGGCGGCACATTACGTAATGAAGTTAATCGATCGCCCGCGTCGGCCGAGCTGTGAGTGAGCGAGCGAGCGAGTGAGCGAGTGTGTGTGTGTTTGTGTGTGTCGGTGGCCTGTGATCCGAGCGGGCGTCGGATTGCGCGCAACTCCTTCTAGGTTAGCGCCGAGTGACCTCCGCCAGTCGGCGTCAATGGAGCGGTTGCGGCGGCGACGGCGGCGGCGGCGGCGCACAGGAGCGCATTTTGTCGAAACGACGCCGACACCTGGCCGGCGTTGTCGTCCCGGCGGCTTATTCGATTGAGCCAAAAATTGAATGCGACGGCCCGGCGGCGCACACAAAGCGCGCCGCCGACTCATTGTGAGCGTGGCCGAGTGAGATCTTGTTCGCCGGCGCCGCCGACGCGCTGGCCCTGATTTCTCCGCCGGCCGCCTGCCAGTCGGCGCCGTCGTGGCTCCCATTCATTGAGCCATTCACAGCAATACCGCGGCCGTCGTCGCGGCTGCACAATGGCCACCGGCGGCCGGCCAGTGTGGCACTGCGACGCTGAACTTGATTGGCGAGGCGGTGCGCCAGAGCACACACACAGACAGAAAGACACACACACACACACACACACTCGCTCGCTCGCTCGCTCGCCGACGCGACAGGTGACGCGCGCGCCCGTGCGAACGCACAACGCCGACCGCCGCGACCACGACGACGCCAAGAAGCCGGCGCTCTTTGTTGTCGGCGGCGCGCAATCTCAGCCGCACAACACAAAGACGCCACCGGCCAGCGCAACAGAGGCGCGCGCGCTCTGGCCGAGATGTGTGCGCGGCCTTGGCGACGCGGGGGCGGCCGGCTCGCTGTCTCTAAACTTACTTACCTGAATCTGGGGCCAGCTCGTCGGTGATGACGCGCCTCTCGCGCGCGCGTCCACTGCACAGTCAGCGTGCTCGTCGTCGTCCTCGTCGTCGTCGGTGCGCGACGAGCGAGCGGCCCGCTGAACAGGTGAGTGGCGGCGGGCGAGCGGCGGCCAGGTGTAGGCGGCGCGACCAGAGAGAGCGAGACAGAGAGCGAGAGAGAGAGACAGACAGGGCGGCCGAGTCGGCGCTGTATCGTGAGCCCATCTAGAGCGCGTCGCGAGCGCCGACGAGCCAGAGCGGGCGAACTGCAGCGGCGCGCACACAAAGCCGTCGCCGGCCGCACGACCTCCAATGGCTCATAAACAACGGAAACTACCTGAGCTACGCAACTAATCGGTCTAGTTAGCCGCGCCGGAATAAGCGCACGACAAGCGACGAGCTCTGGCGCACACTTTTGAAGGTCTCCGGCCGGCCGGCCGGCGGCTGGCGACAGTAACAAATGGCCGGCGCGCTAATGTGAGGGCGAGCGCGCACGCGCTCACACAATTCAGGGCCAAGTGGCGCCGGCAGTGGCACTTGGACGAGAGTGGCACCGCTTTGAGTGGAGTCGACGGGAGTGGCGCGTCGCCGAGTTGAGTGGAATGGACTGGAGACGAGAAGAGTGGCGTCGAGTCGAGTCGGTGGAGTCGAGTCGAGTCGAGTGGATTGGAGTGAAGTGGAGCCGAATCCGAGTGGACTTGGCGACGACGTCGAGCGCCGAGAGCGAGCGAGAGCGGCGGTGGTGTTTGCGCCAAGACTGGCGAAAGCTCACACACTCGCAAGTGGACACGCCGACGACCACGACGATAAACTCTTTTCGCTCGCCTGTTCTCATTTCCCTCGCGTGGCCACTCGATATCTTCGTCCTGCTCGTCCGCGCCGCCGCCACCGCCGCCGCCCGACTCGCCCAACTCGAGAGCGGCGCCAAGTGAGCGGCGCCGGCCAGCAAGCGCGTCCCAGGCTGACCGTGCGAGCCATCGCCCGCGATTTTGTCGTCGTCCTGGTCGTCGTCGTCGTCGTCGTCGTGGTCGTGGTCGTGGTCGTGGTCGCCGCCGTCGCCCTGGTCATCTCGGGGCGACGCGCGACGTCTCTGGCTCGGCGCCGCGCAATGAACTTGAGCCGCCCAAGTCGTGCGACTCCATTGGAATTCAGCGCGCGCGCGCGAGCTCAGGTGCGTTGGCGTCGGCCGCCGTCCGTCGGACAACTTTGTGCGCCGGTTCATCTGGATGGCGCCGACGAGCTAATGGCCGAATGGGCGAAAGTTTGGCTAATCGACGACTCCAACGAGCGGATTTGTGAGCGCCAGAGTCAACAAAGCCCAAGCGGCGAATTGTCTCTGAGGCGCACCTCGAGCTCGAGCCCGAGAACAAAACCCGCTCCATGTCCTTTGTTAACTCATCGCAGCCGCCGCCAATCCATTGCTCATACGCAGTCGCCGACTGCCGACTTAATTTTTGCGCCCCTCGGCTAAGCGAAATTTAATGATAATTGAATCCAATCAAGCGGCCAAGAGGCGCCAGTCGGAGCGGTGCGAGAAGAGCCGCGCGGCGTCCATCTGGCGCGCCGAAGAAATCCCTTCGAGCGAGATAATGATTGGCCGTCCGGCGACTTGTTGCGCCCGCGACTCCCGGCCTTTTTCACCCCACTGAGCTTGGCGTTCCTGTCCAGCTGAAAGCAGCTGGCGATAGGGAAGCAAAGAGTTTCTCGCCTCGGCGCTTGCCAGTTGCGCAACTCGCTGCCTCCAAATGAGCGGCCGGCCGGATGAAGAATTAGTCGGCTGGCCACCGAGGGCACACTCGCGGCCAGCGACACGCGCGCTTAAATGCGGATGCGGGCGCTCGGCGTTGGCGTGGGTATTATCGTCCAGGCCGTCGCCACCGCTGGGCGCCCACTGACTCAGCCATTAATAAGATTCGGTCACGATCACCCGATAAACGAGTTCGCCGCCTATGGCCAGCTCGAATCGCGTGTGCGTCGGGCGCGGGCGGGCGGGCGGGGCGGGCGGGCGGCCAAGTGTGAGCTGTGCGATTCGTTGCGTGTCATCGGGGGCAAACCTGTCGCCGCGCGCCAACTGTAACTTTTTTTGTTCAACTCGCCACCGTCGACACCTGTAAACTCGACTAAGCTCCGACGGAGCTACAAAATCTTATCACGAAACAAACGCGAACAACTAACTAACTGACGCGCTTGCCCATTTGCAATCAACATCCTCCTCGCGCCACCACCGCCGCCTCAACTCAAACACGAACGCACAGATCTCTGCAACGGCGGATTCCTATGGAGCTGCTGTGTGCCACGCGACATCCGACGCAATCAGGCGAGCATTGTGGATGACGCAGGTGAATATCCATCCAAACGCCCGTTAGGTCGCTGTTTCCGTCGCCGGGACCAATTACCTGCGACTCGGCGCGAGTCACCGCCCTCATCACCGCTTCTTGACCGCTCTCTCTCTCTCTTCCCATCGCTAATGCTAAACTCTTCCGATCTACTGACACACTCACACAATACTTATGCGTCCAAATCCTCGCCCGCTCGCTCTATCTCACTTGTTCCTTCCTACCACCGGCCCAACTCAGAATGCGGCCGATCCTACATGAGATCCTCGAAGATCGTGGGCGGCGAGAACGCCAAGTACGGCCAAGTGCCCTGGCAGGCGGCCGTTGTTAAGAGACAATATTTCAATCAGAAAATCTCGTGCGGAGGCGCACTGATTAACAGGCGCTGGATTGTAACGGCCGCTCATTGCGTCTACAGGTGAGTGCAACCTGTTACTGCAACTGACTGCCGCCAGAATCTCGGTTCTGACCCTTTGAAGATTTGCCTTGCTGTCGGCCTTTCAATTACTCGCTCACTTTGCTCCACAATACTAATCTCCTCCTCACTATCACCGCCATGATGTACGTCGCCTTTGTCATTCTCGACAACCTGAATTATCCACACACACACACACATAGAACCCCTGCAACCAATTTGCGAGTTCGTCTGGGCGACTACAACCTGAAGGGCCAGACTGAATTGTACCCGCACGAGGAGTTCACCGTGAGACGGAAGGTGGTAAATGAGAATTACAATCCAGCAACATACCAAAACGATATCGCTTTGCTAGAGCTTAGTGAAGAGGTTGTTTATCGACAGCATATAATTCCTGTCTGCTTGCCGTCAAAAGGTGATAATTTTACCGGCAAAACAGCTACCGTCACTGGCTGGGGTAGAACACAGGTGAGTAGAGCCTCAAGCTACTAGAGGACGGGGGACTTACATGATACGGTAGCACTACATCGAGGCTTGAGTTCATCGGAGTCAAGTGGTCGATTGCTCAAGAGCGGGAATACTAACTCCAATACCAATTCCCATGCTCCATCAGTATGGTGTCCCGACAGCACCTGGAGTGCTACAAAAGGTCGACGTTCAGGTATTGGATAGAGATACTTGCCAGCAGTGGATGAAGAATGTCGGTAGAAAGGAGGTTATATACCCGAATATGCTATGTGCCGGTTACCAGGATGGAACGCGTGATTCCTGTCAGGGTGATAGTGGTAGTCCGTTGACGATACGCGAAGATGGCGTGGCAAAATTGATAGGTCTTGTGTCATGGGGTGTGGGCTGTGCTCGACCGCAACTGCCAGGAGTTTACGTTCAGACCGCCTCCTTCGTTGGCTGGATTAATGACCAAATCAGAACGCGGAGATGATATCTCACCACTTACCGATATCAAGCTTGTACCTTTCTCATCAACTTCACCATTATGGAACAAAGCGAATCTCACTCAAAGTATTCATTGGTTCACATGAATATGGATCAACTGCCATCGCCCAGCGGCAATCTTTCAGAATCTCATCTCTTACCTTGACATGATCGCCACCACATTAGCTATGGCAACGGCGAGCACCTCATTAATCGTCTAGATCATGGCAGCCAATATTATTAGATTTCATTATATCTCTTGCTTTCGTTTTGAATTGATTGTTATTATTGATCAATGTATAGAATATTGTTATATACTCCAATAGATCTTTAAATAACTTACACACTAGCACATATGTTGGAGATCATCATCCGACAAAAACATATCACCTGAATGTAGATGTTAGTCTTTGCTTCTTACGCTTGTGATCAACCAATAACTCAAGATTAGCTTTCAATTAAATATTGCTATTAAAATAGTTTTTAGTGCACCGAGGCGATACTAACACAAAATATCCTAACTGTTCATTTCATTTTGATGTCCTAAGATGCATCTGAGCCCTCTTTCTCATCGGTCTGCTCACCTTCAGATAGAGTGGCTAGTAATGTTCGGTACTTATTCAGACCTAGCCTCAGTTCTTCGAGGGATAGGTTCTTGTTTGGATGCATGATGCGTGCATTCAGATTTGGAAGATCTATGAAGTCCTCAGAGACGGTTGGCCGGTGTGAGCCGGTGGTGTCCAAGCTTGATATGATAGCAGGTTTGCAATGGTAGTCAATGAAGCAGAACTGATGGTTGTCGATGAAGTAGCTTTTGTAGTTGTTGCGCCCGGAAAGTTTTGTTCTTGCCGCCGCTCCGGCTGAGATCTATTAAGGAGCGGCAACAATCGCTCGCCTTTTACTTCTCCAGCTTTGGATGGGGTTATGTGTTGTGGTGGTGGTGGTGGTGGTGGTGGTGGAGGACCGCCAGTTGCATGCGAGGGATTGTATACGGGTGGAGCGATGCCCATGAGATGACTCGCTCCAGACATTGGTGGCGGTGGTGGTGGCGGCTGTGTTGGAAGCAATCTACCTGAGCTACCAGGAGTTGATTCGCCTCCACCAATATGAGGTGGTGGGGGAGGTGGAGGAGGCGGGGGTGGAAAACCCATATGTGGTCGTGCTGGAAATTGAGGTCCGCCCATGCTTGTCTGTGGTAGCATAGGAGGCATGCCGAATGGTGGGCCAGACATAGGCACACCACCTGGAAACATGTTTGGTGGTGGTGGCATATTCGCAAAACCCGGTGGTGGCAAGAAACCCGGTGGAAACATTGGAGGCATACCCATGGGCGGCATACCGAACGCCGGTGGCATCATACCCATGGCTGGTGGATACATGGCGTGGTTCTGCATAGGTGCGCCCATAGTATGTGCTGATATCTGAGATGATTGTTTACTACTCTGACTTTTGGGTTCTTGGATCGGTTTGGGCGGATCATCGCCTCTTTTGAGGCGCTCGTGTTCGCGGGCATCCTCTTCGGGAATGCCTTGCATTCCATAAATGTCAATATCAACCGAGTTTCGATTCGGCAGCGCCTCCGGAATCTTGTCAAGCTTCTCTTTGTGCACTTGAACGCAGTGGACAGTAAGTCCCGGGCCCGAGTAGAGCTTCTTGTGACAGAATGGACATTTATAGTGTTTGGCCCTTTGGTGTTGGATCAGGATCTTATCATCGTCAAACTCACGGTTACAGTACCAGCACCATGGCTTAATCGGTTTCTTTTTCTTGCGACCCATCTGAAAATTTGTATCTCAACGGAATATATCAAAAGCTATCTGTGCTTCGTATAGCTAGATATCTAGAATGATTAAGTTCAAGACAGGTGCTCACTATGAGGGAAATAGCTACAATTTAAGCTCTGATTGAACAGCGCGTGTTTACATGCGCGCGTTGTCTGTGCGCGCTTTTCTTGGCCGAGTTCCAAGCTGATCGCCGGCACAGACCAGTCAGACTGGTGGAAGAGACCAAGTTGGTATACACTTTGTGGTGAACATAAGATAGTTGGGAACTTGATGGACCACTACCAACTGCTTGGAGTAGAGGAGACAGCGAGCAAAGATGAAATCAAGAAGGCATATCACAAGAAGGCCCTCAAGTATCACCCGGACAAGAATACGGCCTCGGACGCGGAGGAGAAGTTTCGCGCTTTCCACGAGGCATACGAGGTTTTGAGAGACGACAGAAGAAGAGAACAATACGATAGGTTTGAACTACCTAAACTAACGAGAGCCAAATCTCATCAAGCTCGACACCATCGCGGCTATGGGAGACATCACCATGATGAAAAGTTTTTCACAGGCGCCAGCGAGTCATACAGCGAAGAGCGAAAATTTCAGCAAGACTTGGATAGGATTCGTCGTGCCAACGAGGAGCTGCTAGAAGCGGCCAACTCGCGACTGCGTCGACCTGGTGGCACCTTCAAGTACACCCGTGACGATCAGCGGAACGCCAACAAACGATCGAACGTATTCAGTGGCGAGATAATGCCCGATCTGCCCGATGACGAGTACGAAAAGGTGGTCTTGGAGCGTCTGCGAGCCCTGGCCAGGCAATAGTGACACATTCAGCGATAATAACAAAAGTCCTTCGATCTCATGTTGTTCGAGTGCAGACAACTTGATTAAGCAACACCAAAGATGTGTGATAGAAGTTCAATTGAACTTCATATCCGGTAATAAATATCAATAAACGAATTGAATGAATGACGTGATGAACTCGTGGGTAGACTGCTTCTGGCTATGGCCTAAAAGCCTTAGCCAGCAGGGCTCATCCCAATGGTTTCAAATTTTGGCGCTAGAAGTCGTGAGCTGCGCGGCCCTGTGCTAGCGGGCCGGCCACCATGTGCGTGCAAATGGATGGTAGGCGGCGACCCATCGGGATCACCTTTATGTGTCCTTGCGTGGCGACGGCGGCGGCGAGCGCACTTTCTCGCGCGCGCTGCCCGTGGCGCTTCTTGCGTGCAGCAGCCAAGCCGACTCGCTGAAGAGGTCGCCCACAAGCGACATTGCTAGGAAAGTCTTGCTCTTGCTGACTTAATCATAATTACCAACACCATTCATATTTACACGGCGGTCATTTGACTTCTCTATTATCCACCTCATCCTTCTTCAACTCTTCACTGACACACCCTCAGGAACTCTCGTCGACTTGCTCGGTTGTTTGCTCTCTCCTATTGTATCGGTATTTAACACAAGCAAAAACTAAACAAAGAGTCAGAAATGGCCATCTCATCAAACACAAACTTGGTCGCCCCGATCATGAGATCATTGGTAAGTATATACACCTGCAACTAAGAACTAGACAACAACCTATTGTGCCTTTGACTGAGTTCTTGGCAAGTTGTCGGCCTTGACAGAGGTGCGGTGTATCTAACTGTAGCTCACGAACTTTCAATTCAGCTCGTCAATGGCTCGCGAACTATCTTGAGACCAGCCTCAATGGCCTACCAGAATGCTTCGTTCAACAGAAGACCATTGAGCACCTCAACACAGGCCCCAATCTTAACAGTGGCCAGGCCAACCATCGGCGCGAGCCCGCTGTTGGCCAACAGAATCGCTGCACAGCCACTCCACACAACAGCAATCAGACGCGACATTGACTCGGCAGCCAAGTTCATTGGTGCCGGTGCTGCTACAGTCGGTGTGGCCGGTTCGGGAGCGGGTATTGGAAGTGTTTTTGGTAGCCTCATCATTGGTTACTCAAGAAACCCGTCACTCAAGCAGCAACTATTCTCATATGCCATTCTAGGATTCGCCCTGTCAGAGGCTATGGGACTGTTCTGTCTTATGATGGCTTTCCTCATATTGTTCGCTTTCTAAATTCGCTCTCGCCTAGCTCTAGTCAATCGGTGGATATTATTACACGACGAGTAGGATGAGACGTAGTTAGCTCTAATATATGTGTGTGTTCTCACTATTTGGCGAACACGATCAACTAAAACTACATCAATTATATCAAAACCACTTGGGAATAAAGTTTTTTGTGTAAGCCAAGCCCGATTTTGCACACTATTAAAGGGCGCACTACAGTGTTTATACGTTAAGCAAGAATTGAGTGAGCGCAAGCTGCTCTCTCTCTGAGGCTTTATTTCAACTTACTAATAAATATAGAAATGAATGACCTCCCTATCCCCTGGTTGGATGTTAACTGGTTGATGGTCGTCTCAAGGAGCCCCTGGACAACTAAAAATAAATGCAGGCGACGATTGTGGTGCACCTACCCATCTTGGCCCTGCTCAGCCGTGTTTCTTGGTGACTACAACAACAGGCTCGTGGTGTTTAGCCATGTAGGCACCCAGTAAGAAGCCCTTGATGAACTTCTTGCTGACAGCCGACGTTAGGTCGGCGAATGCGACGAAAAGTAGGCTCGCGATGAGAATTACCTGGGCAAGACAGCGTAGGTGGTAGGTTACGTGTAGCGCCGGAACCATTTTGTCGGGTCTTGAGGTATTGCCGTAAGGTTCAAGAGACTTAGATATCGGTGCGACTCTGAAATGATGATCCTCGCCGAGTTCTCGATAACTTCCAACTGACTCCACAAGCGACTGCGAGAGGGCATATAAGGACCCACGACGACCTTGATCGATTTTGCGCAATCACCATGAGGCTCTAACATTGTGAGCAGATACTGAGTCCTACCCGAGACAAACTTTTTGGGTGTGAGTTTGTTGTCTGACAAGTTGTCACTTGAGCAGTTTAGACTCTCACAACTCTTGTTGCACCTGTGAAGGCCGCGCGCGGCCGACAGGCTGATCGATTGAGTGATGCAATTAGCTCGCTCAGAAGACGCTCGCTCATTGAGAGTGATGAACGGCAATAGTGAGCAAGAAAGTTGGACAAAAACAAGAGACTGCAAATAGTTGAACTAAGTTCGATGTCCAACTTGATAATCTATCAGTGTAAGCTCACAGATGCAGAGTACTTGCCGCTAGTCATCGCTCAAGAGTTTCTAGGATTTTTTCTGATCTCAATGGAGTCGCGCGTTGTGATCTTTTGTGAGAGAGTATCGGTAGAGCGCTCTGGATGAGGGTTTGGGTGGATTTCACTAACAAGTTTGAGTTTATCAAAAGCCACCACCTGAGAGCGGTTATGGTTCGTGACCGACCTGTCCACGTGCAGTAGATCAGCGCGCACGACTGTTGTCATGGTCACTCCCGCAACTGAGTCTGAGCACTGGCCCTCCACTCGGACTCAATTTGTTGGTGGATGGTGAACAACATATCGGAGTGACTCAGATCTATCAGAACATAGCACTTTGTTACTATTGCAAGAGATCCCAAGATGGCGGCTAGGAAGCGCGCTGAGAGCGCGATAAGCACGAGCAGCGACGAATTAATTGATCGACAACTGAACGAACTGATCGAGACTGCTGACGAGGAGCGGACGCGACGCAGCAGTGTCTCAGCGAGTCAATCCATCGACGGCCATGAAGAAGGTGACTTTGGGGAGGGCGAAAACGTGGCCGTGATGGTGAGATGCCGCCCCCTGCAAGTCGACGGGGCCAACTCGACGCCGGCTGGCGAGGCGCTGGTGGTCCAAGTGGACGAACCAAATCGGAGTGTCCAGGTGAACGATCGTCAGTTCTATTTCGATCAGGTGTTCGGGGCCGATTGTGACAACGAGCAGGTGTACATGCGCTCAGCACGGCGTCTCGTGGACAGCGCCTTCCGAGGCTACAACTGCACACTGTTCCTGTACGGACAAACGGGAACCGGCAAGACTTACACTCACTCGAGTCTGACTCTCGGGGCCTTTGAGCATCTGTTTAGTTTGATCCACGACAGCGCCAAGACGACCCGCATCCTCTTGCGCGCCTCCTATTACGAGCTGTATAACGAGGAAATTCGCGACTTGCTGACTCCGCGCTCAGCGCCCAAATCACGCGTCTCAACTGGCGGCGGCGGGGGCGGCGGGGGTGGCGGGGGCAGTCGCTCTCTAGAGTTGCGCGAGTCGAGGGAGCGCGGCGTCTACATCAAGGATCTCACCTGTTTCCTGGTCAACAACTTGGCCGAGCTAAAGAAACTGAAGCAGCTGGGCGACCGGCGGCGCACCACTGCAGCGACCCGCATGAACGAGCACTCGAGTCGGGCGCACTCGATTTTCGCGATCACCATCGAGACAATCGACGAACAGTCGCAGGTCGGGTCGGCGGCGGGCGGGCGCGACAAAGCCAACTCGGCAGCGGACTCGAGCTCAGCTCGAAGTGGGCGAGCAGGCAAACAGGTGCGCGCTCCTGTGATACGTGTGGGACACCTGAATCTGATCGACCTGGCGGGCAGTGAGCGTCAGTCGAAGAGCGGCAGCTCTGGTGCTCGACTCAAAGAGGCGTCGCGCATCAACTTGTCGCTAACGTGCCTGTCGTTGGTCATACGGGCGCTCACCGACAAGTCTGATGGCGGCGGCGGCGGCGGCGGCGGTCGTGACCACATTCCATATCGCAACAGCAAACTCACGCGCCTATTGTCGAGCTCGCTGGGAGGCAACTCGAAGACCATCCTGATCGCCTGCATCTCGGGCGCGCGTGCCAACCTGGACGAGACGCTCAACACGTTGCGCTTCGCGACTCGCACCAAACAGATCAAGAACAAGGCCGTGATCAACGAGGACCCCAAGGACGCGTTGTTGCGCAAGTACAGGCGCCAGTTGCAGGAGTTGCGCCTGAAGCTGAGCGAACAGCAGCGCGTGGGGCCCGCGGCCGGTGGCCACAGTGGTGGCGGGGCTCCAGCCGAGTCGGACTTGCGTGACGAGGCGCTGCAGAGACTGGGCGCCGAGTCGGAATGTGGACTAGATGAGTCGGCCGAGCCGCTGGGAGAAGCGGGCGAGGGTGGCCAGCCCGGCAAGCAGCTGGCCAAGCAGCTCGAGATACTTAAGGCCAAGATTATGTATGGGGGCGAGAACCTGCTGGACAAGGTGGAGCTGCACGAGCGCCTCATCGAGGCGAGCAAGGCCGAGCTGGACGAGCGGCGCCGCGAGGAGGCGAAACTGCGCGAGCGGCTGCTCACTAAGAAGCAGACAATCGAACAGGTGGTACAGTCAAAGGGTAGTCTCGAGGGCCAGCTCGAGTATCTGGAGGATAAGTTGGCGCGCGCCATCAGTTTGTATAGAAGCAGCAAGCTCGAGTTGCGCGACCTGGGCAGCGAGCACGAGCTGCTCAAGGAGCAGCTGCTGCAGACCATCAAGTCTACCAACAAGGAGATCAAGTACGTCGACTGCATCATAGACGACTTCATTCCAACCGACTTGCTCGACCTGATCAACGCTCACGCACACTATGACCAGGCTAGCGACGAGTGGCAGATCAAGTACATAGCGCTCAGCGGCAACAACATCGCACAGACGCGCCGTCTGATTGCGGCCGCCAGCTCGCTTCAAGCCAACCCTCGCGATAAGGCGGCTCCTGAGCGCACACCAGTGAGCCGTAGACGAGGACGACTTAGGAGGGCGAAGATTAAGAAGAGATCCGAGATTGTCCTCCCCAATCACCGACCTGATCCATTTCTCACACTCTGACACTCTGAGAGGGTCAAGCAATCGAATGACATGAGTCACTTGCGCGCTGGCGACTCGCCCGTTGTTGCGCACCATTTTGGCGGCCACGATGCGCGTGGCTTGCGCGTGAAATAAAAATTTGTTGTTTATGCTCGCCGCAGTCGACAGCAACCGCTCGCTATTCTTCAATTAGACTCAATCTTTCACACTATTTCATCTCATTCGGATTTCTTAATTACCGAGCTGCCACCACAGCGAACCCCATCACACGTCTCTTACCTATTCCATCGCGATCTCACTAGCGCTTAGTCGGTCTCATGTTTGTTCTCATTTCAGCGGTATGTATTGATGTCCTTGGCTGAGAAACACCCGACACGCGCTACAACGTATCGATGTTCTTATTGATCGGTCACAAGAGTGCAGAACACCCTCTCAGAATTGGGGATCCATCTCCTTGTTATTGCTGTCTAATCGTTAGATCTTAACTCACACCCATCGACATACATCACAATAACACACGCGCGCGCTCTCGTACCATTATAACTCAACACCGCCACCAATCGATGAACGCATGAACCATGAGCAGCCTTGGAGATCTACTGCTCGGTAAGGTCACTGAACCCACACAAACTACACCCCCCTCCAGCGGAGTCAAGATTGAAAAGAAAGAAGGTAATCATGACGCACAAGACACTAGTCCAAGGACTAAAAATCATAACAATAACAACACCTCCGCCAGTAGATTTAAATCCGAACAAACAACCGACGAGGTAAACCTCGTGAGCAGATTCAACCAACAGGACCAAAAGGTTTTCCCCAACAGGATTGAAAAGAATACCGTGGCTGATGACTGCCAGAGTGATGCCAGCTCAGTTGACGATTATGTAGCTGAGTTGTTGGACCCCAACGACAGGCCTCGCAATGTATGGCATGTCGTCGAGGGTCCCAAGGAGTCACCCACCCGGGATGACAAGCATAGAACAGACAGTGTGGATATTGATTCCATGACGGGAACTCAAATCCAAGGACAGAAAAGTGATGACGATGATGACGACGACCGTTACGGTCCTCCATCTCCGCGCGAGGGTGAACGAGAGCCGAGACGGGCAAAAGATTTAGATAAAATCGAAAGACGACAAGATAATGATGATCAATCTAATCCCCCTACCACCCCTATGAAATGCACGAGTGAAGAAGATCAACACAAAAACAGATACCCTAACATCAGGAACGAGGAGCCAGTTCATCAGGACATTCCGGATGGTTTGCAACCCGCCTCCCGCGATAGACACGCTGAGCCAGATAAAGCCAGTCCACGACGAAGAGACAGTCGCGAGCGGTCAAGCTCATCACGTAGACATAAGCACCGTGATGAGTATCGCGATCGTGAACGTGACCGAAGTCGTGATCGGCACTCGAGAGAACACCCTCGTCGCCGCTCCTCTGATCGTCATTCCAAGTCTTCTCGGCGCCGGCGCGAATACTCCGATGACGACGAAGATGATCACCACCGGAAGCGTCACCGCAGCCACCGGAGTGGACGACACGATCGCAGATCGAGATCAAGGTCTCGCTCTGCATCCAGATCTCGCCGCCGAGAGCGGAGTAGATCCAATTCTCTTTCAGGGGCTAGGCGAAATTCGAGGACAGTTCTCATAATGCAATTGAGTGCTCGTGTTGTAGAGCGCGACTTGGAGGAATTCTTCAGTGAAATCGGCCGAGTCAGAGAGGTTCGACTCATCATGGATAGCAAGACAAGACGACACAAAGGCATAGCCTACATCGAGTTTGATGATGTGGCTTCGGCTAACAAAGCTTTGGCTATGAATGGGCAAAAGTTTCAAGGCGCGCCCATGCAAATTCAGTCAACTAGTATGGAGAAGGGCCGCAGTGGCGACTACCATGCGTCATCATCCTCTTCTCACCATCATCACTCCTCGAGTCACACATCGTCATCTCATACAAGTTCTCGCCCCCTCCTCCCGCCGAACAGTTACAGAGTATATGTAGGTGGACTGCACGTCGGTATAACCGAGGAGATGTTGCGAACAATTGTGGAACCATTCGGGATGGTGCACAAGATTGAGGTTATCAGAGACCGCGGTACCGGGTTCTCGCGTGGATACGCGTTTGTGACATTTGCCAGCATTGAGGACGGCCAGGAGGCAGTCAGGAATCTCGACGGTTTCGAGTTAGCAGGTAAAAATCTAAGAGTTAGCAAGTCCACTGAGAAGAGCGGGCACGCATGATGAAAAAGATTTTTCATCCAAAGCTTATACTTTAGAACGATAATAATGTGTAACCCCCCACATTCTCTTGTCATCGCTATGTTGCGAGAATCTAAATCCAACTCGTGAGGCACCACATGTAAGCCCCCTCCCCCACTCTAAGAGACACTGATCAATCAATATACCAGACCATAAATCTAACAATATAGCAGCTCAGTTATGATTTTGGTGCACAAGCAAAATGGTCTCTCTTTTTCTCGGTCAAATGGTGATTCTTCCTGGACAAAACATATACATTCACATCAATTGTAGACAACATGCAGACGATTTTGTATGTCGTCTCTCAATTCATTTAGCCACTCTTCTTCGGGCCACTTTTCCTCCTCTGGCGCGGGTTGCGGTTGGTCTGGCCACAATTTGGGACCCTTCGTGCTAACCTCTGGCTGCTCCGGCCACACCTCCTCAGGCCAGTCCTCAAGGGGCGCCGCTGTAGTGGGAGCTGGTGTTGTGGTGGTTGTGGTAGTCGTGCTGGTTGTTGTAGTGGTGCTGGTGCTGGTCGACGATGGCTCAGGGCTGGGCGAGGTGCGTTTCTTGTACTTTTTTGTCTTGCGTCTCGGCGGCCTCACTATGTCCTCTTCCTCTTCGATCCAAACCTCTTCCAATGCAGGAGCCTGACTGGTGGTAACAATTCTGGCGGTAGTCTCAGGCGCAGGTGTTGTGGTTGTCGTGGTGGTGGTGGTAGTGGTCGTAGTGCTGGTAGTTGTGGTCACCCTCTTGCGCTTCTTCTTCTTTTTCTGTTTAGGCGCCGCCGTGGAGGCAGGCCAGTCCTCGACCTGTTCCTCAGGCCAGCCGGCGTCTGGCGACACGGCGCCTAGTCCGACCCACGGACTCTGAGAGCCCAAGTGAGAGTTCAGCTCGCTGAGTGCCCGCTCCTGTCGCTTCGGCTTGGAAGTCGTCGACATGCTCGACCTGAGTATCGAGCTGAGAGTTTCCGGTTTGACAACGCGAACTATTGTGCGTTCGCCATCCAACGCCGTGAGTTTGTCGAGCTCGGCGATGTTGATTTGCGGCATCCGAGTCTCGATCTGATCCAGATACCCCATGAGACGGCTCATTTTGCTGCTCCGAATCACCACAGGCCCTTTGGGTCGATTGTTTTCGACGCCGAGTTGATCGTTGAGCGTCGCGGCGTCGGCCGTCGTGGAATTGGTGGCAGCACTAGCGAGCGGCTCCTTGGCATCGAGATTGCCACTGACTGGCGCGCGCCGCTTCCTAAGTTTGAATGCGGTATTGTCGAGCCGGATCTGGACGATTTTGAGCAGATTGAGCAGATCGGCACGACTCAGGTGCGCCAGTCGGTCGCGTAAGTTGGTCGCGTGGGCGTTTGGGGCTTGTGGTGAGTGAGTGGCCTCGTCAGAACTCTGATCGAGAGGCGCGCCCACCCGCATCGAGACCACCTCACTGGCTTGGCTCATCGGCTGGTGCTGACTGCTGGCTCGGACCGGCTTGAGACCTTCGGTTGGAGTCCGCCGAGCGCGATCAGGCCTCACGGACACACTGAAGCGCGTTGTCAGCTCGTCGATGGTATCGGCGTCGTCGTGGTTCTCGTGCGAGCTGTTTGTCGAGTCGTCGAAATGTATGCGCGACCAGCCGACGGGCAGGGCTGGCTGAGCTGTGGGTGGCGCGCGCCTATGGACGTGCGGGTTGAGTATCACGGTGATAAAGTAGGCGAGGGATGCTGTGCAGAGGATGGTGAGAGTTATGATCACTGCCGACGAGTTGCTGCAACTGAAGACGGCGCCTGCGGGCCACCTGTGCGGCGACCCGGACCTCAGAGGCCGCCGACGGGCGTGCAAACTTTTGTACATATCTCTATCTCGCGCCTCCCTGTCACACACCCAGACACACACACACACACACTCGACTCCGGACTTTAGGCGTTCTCGACTCGAGCTCGTCCAGCAATTTTTGTGATCGACTGATTGGCGCTTTCGGTCGACGTCGGCGCGAACTCTGTGCACAGACGCGGAAGTGTCGGTCGGTCGGCCGCCAGACTGGAGACTTCCTTGAACAGTGAGCTGGCCCGACATTCGGAGTGTGGGCTTTTATACGATCGCAGTGATTAGTTTAGCGGGCAACTGGCTGGAGCGCTGCGACGATCTCGGCGGCGCGTGCACAGCTCGAGAGTTATCCGCTTTGTCGAGCGCGTCACCTGTTGTGTGTGAGCGGGCGCGGGGGCGGGCGCGCTGGCGCGCGCGCGCCATTGTTGAGCGCAATGGCTTGATTGTCAGGTGCATCGATCCGGCGCTGTTTGTTTGTTCGTCTGTCTGTCAGTCAGTCAGCCTCTCTGAGTTTGTCGCGCGACTGGCCAACTGGAGCGGAATCAGAGAAGCGAGCGAGAAATGACTGGAGTCGAGTCGATTCGAGTCGGGTCGATACGAGACGTTCGGTCTGGAGCTCGTTGTTTATTGTTCGGGCGCGGACGCTCACGGAGACAGAACAGTGTGGCACTGAGTGGGGCCGGCGTGTTTGTCGCCCGACTGGCGCGGCGGCTCACGACGCACTCTCGTACAGGCCGGCGCTGTGGATCAGTTAGTAGATTATTTGCTTGGTCGCCAGGTAGGTGTTGCCGTTGCGCCGCTCGCTGTTCACCTTGAGCGGGATCTCGACACGCCCATTCCAGAGCACTCCCCCCGACACTTTGCTGGGGTTGTGGTTCTCGATGCCCTTGCCGCGGCGTCGGTCGGCCAGGCTGCCGGAAGTGGCGCCCGGCGCGGGCAGCTGGCGCAGGTCCTCGCTGGAGCTCGACTTGGAGGTGGAGCTGGCGGCGGCCGAGTCGGGCGAGCGGGCGCCGCCGCTGAGCGAGATGGAGCCCAGGCCCGAGGAGCTGTTTGAGCGCGAGCGCGTGAGACTGCTGGCCAGCTGCTCGCCGTCGGCACGCCCACTGCTTCGCGTCGACCCGCAGGCCGCGTGGGCGTGCTCGGCGTCGGCGGCGGCGGTCACGGCGCCCACTGGCTCGGCGCTGCTGCCGGGCGACAGCGACGAGTGGTGCTGGCGGTCGGAGGCGCCCGACGAGCTGGCCAGCGAGGAGACCGGCGACGCCTTGTCGTGGTGGTCGTGGGGGGCGTGGTCGGGGTGGTAGGCGTGGCGGTCGTCTTGGGCCCGGTCGGCGCTGGCCGCTTGCTGGCCGCGCGGCGACTCCGAGGCGGAACCAGCCGAGGAGGCGTGTCGGAGGAGAGCGCCCGGGCCGACGAGCTGGGGGTTGGTCGAGCGGCGCAACTCGATGCCGGTGAGTTTGCCCTGCTGGCGACTCAGCGTGTCGTAGTCCTTGGGCGGCAACAAGATGGGCGCCCGGTTGGGGTTGCCCAGCTTGGCCTTGAGCTCGGCCGCCAGCGACTCGTACATCTGAGTCACGTGCTCGTTCTCGTCCAGTTGTTGCTGTTGTTGTTGTTGTTGTTGTTGTTGATATTGTTGTTGTTGTTGTTGTTGTTGTTGTTGGAGTTGCTGTTGGAGTTGCTGTTGGAATTGGCGCTGGAGGTGAAGGTGCTGCTGGTCGGCCAGGTAGTTGGCCACGAGCAGCGACTGCGCTCGACTCTCGAGACTCGGCTTGCTGGGCACACCGGGCGGCTGCTGCTGGTGCTGGTGGTGCCGGTGCTCCCGCCGGCGATGCTCGTGTCCCTGTGCGGATCCCGAGCACGAGGGCGCGTGTCGG
>SNVD02007662.1:0-30728 GCA_013180625.2 Boswellia sacra
ATATCGTAGAATTCTACATACCGCCTCCCAATGGATTTTCTTCAAATTTTGCATATACTGACTAACTGCTCCTACTACAAAAGTAATATGAGGTCCAGTGACAGTAAGATAAATCAACTTTCCCACAAGACTTCTATATCTGTTCTTATCTTCAAAATCTGGACTGCTATCATCATCCAATATTACATTAGGATCCATAAGGGTCTCAATTGGCTTAGACCCTAATATACCCGTCTCATCAAGTAAGTCTTACACATACTTTCTCTGAGACAAAATGATACTTTCTTTACTCCTTAAAACTTCAATACCAAGAAAGTATCTGAGTTGTCCCAAGTTTTTTGTTTGAAAATATGTCTTTAGCTGTCTTTTCACTTCTTCTATGCCATTAGAATCACTCTCAGTCACAATGATATCATCTATATACACCACAAGTATAACAATACCTGATCTTGTATGTTTAACAAACATTGAGTAATCAGATTGACAACGGGAGAAGTTGATCGAAGCCAAAACGCCACTCAATTTTTCAAACCAAGCCCTAAGTGACTGCTTCAGACCATAAATAGCCTTCTTTAGCTTACAAACAGATGTGGTTAACTCCCCCTGAGCAACAAATCTAGGTGGTTGCTCCATATAAACCTCCTCATGTAAATCACCATACGAGAAGGCATTTTTGACATCTAGTTGGAAGAAGGGCCAACCAAAAAACACAGCGAGAGAAATGATAATGCATACTAAATTGAGCCTGGCAACAGGAAAAAAAGTCTCAACATAGTCAACACCATAAGTTTGAGTGTACCCTTTAGCAACAAGATAGGCTTTTAAGCGTTCAATAGTACGATCAGGATGATATTTGATAACAAAGACCCAACGACAACCGACCACTTCTTTACCATCTGGTAATTTTTATAACTCCCATGTTCTTTACCATCTGGTAATTTTTATAACTCCCATGTACCGCGATCATAGAGAGCTGACATCTCATCTTCCATAGCTTTCCTCCAGCTAGGATGAGCCAAAACTTCCTGGTAATTTTTAGGAATAGAAACCACAGACAAATTCAAAGCAAAAGAACAAGCAAACAATGACAAGGCATTAAAAGGAGACAAACTGAGAGATAGGATACCTCTGAGAATTTCTAGTATCTTTGCGAAGAGCAATAGGGAGATCAAGATTGGAATACTTATTTGTAAGAGGAGTCGGATCTGAAGTAGAAGCAGACGTTTGAGTGACGGGCTTATCAGTAAGCGGTAAATCATCTTGATGTGGCTTTTACCTAGAATAAACTAGGAGTGGTGGAATAGAGGGACACAGTAAAACTAACAACGATATTGGAGGATCAACTAGACCAGTATCAAGTCTAGAACCAGTCAATGAAAAATATGGTGTGGACTCAAAAAAGGTGACATCTATACTGACAAAAGTTTTTCTCGAGCAAGGCTCAAGACATTTGTAACCTTTTTGAGTTCTAAAATACCCAAGAAAAATACTTTTGGTGGACCGAGGAGACAGTTTATCAGAAACCCTATAAAGATAGATAAAATAAACACAACCAAAAATATAAGAAGGAAGAGGAAAAGCAGGTTGATTAGGGAATAAGATGGAGTACGGAGACTGAAAATGAAGAACAAAAGAAGACCCAATTAATGAGCTAACAGGCGGTAAGTAAAGCTTCCCCCCAATATTTTGACGGGACTTTCATACGAAATAACAGAGTTCAAGCCATATCTAACAAATGTTTATTTTTTTCGCTCAGCAACTCCATTCTGCTGAGGGGTGTAAGCACATAATGTTTGATGTAAGATCCCATTAGTGCTACAAAAAGTAGATAAAGAGGAAGAAGTATATTCTAAAGCATTATCAAAACGTAAAACTTTAATAGAAATACCAAACTGAGTCTTTATTTCATTGTAAAATATTTGAAACATAGTAGGGACCTCAGATCAATCTTTTAACAAATACAACCAAGTAACTCTAGAATGATTATCCACAAAGGATACAAAATATTTAAATCCATGACTGTTGGTAACTTGACAAGGACCCCATACATCAGAGTGAATCAAATCAAATGGTTGGTCACTAATTTTATTGACTCGACTACGAAATAAAAAACGAGAATGTTTACCTAACTGATAAGACTCACATTTAATTTGAGTTGGACTAGAAAAATCCATATGCTGAAGTAATTTATTTGAAGGATGACCTAAACGATAATGCCATTGTTCTGGAGAGACAGAAGAAGCAAGAGTTGTATGAGAGGCCAAAAGTGCTTCAAACAAGTGATAAACGCCATTCTTTTCATGCCCGCCACCAATCATCTTTCTTATACCAAGATCCTGAAAAATAAAATAGGATGGAAAAAAAGTGACTGAGCAATTTAAATTCTTAGTTAACTGGCTAACAGATAAAAGATTAACAGGAGATCTATGAATATGTAACACCGAAGATAAATGAAAACTAGATGTACAAATGGTTCCAAACCCTTGTACTTAGGTTTTAGAACCATCAATAAGAACGACTGATGACTGTTTGTTAGAAGGGATAAATGAACTAAAAAGAGAATCATTACCGGTCATGTGAGAAGAGGCTCCAGAATCTATAATTCAATGATGTGGGTACGAAGAAGAAAATAAGGCAGTGAACTTACCTGTTTGGACTAAGGAAGTGTAAGGCTCACTGGCTGATTGACCTTCAGATTTATGAGCAGATTGTGCAGAAGGTGGAGCATGAGAGTTAGATGAATTACCAACGGAAAGACGCTCCACAGAGCTTTGATTTGCCCGTTCAATTACTTGTATAATTTTCTTGCTCTCTTTTACGTACTATACCTAGCCTGAGGAACTTGACCAAAAGGAATTTTCACTTCACCTACTTGCATTTCCAAACTCCAGATTTTTAATGCTCATTTTGAGCCATATAATGGAAATTCATTCCTTGACCAGTTAAATTGAGCTACCCTTAGTTCATATGTTCTATAAATGGTGCCTACACCTTGGAAATTTGTTTCTATGAATCACCTTCACATAAAGAGTTAATATTTTAAAATATATACACAAACTAAACGATTTGTTTATTGTTTTAGTTTTCCTCTTAGAACCTGTCATCCACAAAGGGTTGGCTACCACTGGTACACACACTCTCTCTTGGACACATTTTATGTGCTTGTGTGTTTGTGCATAGAGAGAAATATTGACTGATAGATTGATTGGCTGGGCACCTTCATCTTTATTGCAACAACTGCATAATGATGGTTTGTTCTTCCAATAGTTGATTGATTGATATTGACTAATTATAAAACTGTAACTACAATTAGTAATTTTGGCATAAAGTTAAGTTTCATAATTACGATTTTGAATAATATGTAGTTTGAAAAATGTGGTTTGAAAGTCACTTTATTTGAAATTTATGTTGTTATGGAAGATTGGCTGCCCATTTATGTTCTTTTTCTTTTAATTCTTTCTCTAGGTTGTCAGATTCCAATTGCTGGATCAACCTGCGAACAGATTAATTAATTGAAAAGAAGCAAGCTAAAGACAGAGGTTTGGTGACTGATTATCAGGTGTGAATAAGTAAACCAAATAGTTACTCTTTCATTGCTGCCTATTGATTGCACATTCTCTGTTCTATACTAATACTATTGGTATTTGCTAATGCGAAGAAAATTAAATCATAAGAATTTAGTTCCTGCTTCTGTGTTTGGGTGAGACAATACCTTGAAACAAATTGGAATAATCTAATTTGCATAACTAACTTTGAAATGATCAATGGGCCATATTTGATGTACTAGAATTGAGCAAAAACATGACATGTAGATTAATGTAAATTAGCTTATTGATGCATACAAACTTCTGTCCTGTTAGCATGTTTCTGGTGGATTTTTTTGCAATGATTGTTGTTTGATTTATGGCTAATTATGAATCATTTGCAGGAAATGCTGTCCAAATTTGATTGTTCTTTGATTTATGGCTAATTATGAATCATTAGAAGCCCAAAAAATTGTCACAACATTTGTTTAGTGGGCAGCCCACTACACAAATAAAAAAATTATACACCAGCCCACCAAATGAACAAAGAGGGCCCATCCCACTAACATAAACAAAGTGGGTAGCCTACTAAACCCAAAAATAAGGCATGATGGCCCAACTAATTCCAAAAAAAAAAGAAATAGAAACAGCCCATTAAGCCTATTAAACTAACAATTAATTAAACTAACCTAGCCCATTCACTTTCAATGTCTTCTCGAATAGAAAGCATCTTAATGAAATTTATAATGAAATGCCACATTCTTCTATTCATGAAATTCAAAAAGAGCATAACAGAAAATTTCATGAATGGTTTCAAGATCATGTAAGTTCTATGAATTTAGTTAACATTTTGTTGCTATAGAGATTTTTGCTGCTAACTATATGTGTTTCCATAGGTTCACTCCTTACAAGAGACCTCAAATGTATCATTGTCTGAGGAAATCATTCATTTAGCTAATGGCCCTAAATGGGGTGCACGTAGCTATAAATCTTATGTTGTTAACGACTTCAAATTTTGTACCAAGGATGCAGATAAACACAAAAGTACGCAACAATCTGGTGTTATTTTGAAGGCCGATACCATGAGTTATGCTAATGCACGAGATCAAAACCCTCTTTTTGGTAGTGTAACATTTCTTTGAGTGTTAACAAATATAATTCAAATTCGATATGTCAATGACATGACTTTCATCTTGGTCAAGTGTAATTGGGTTGATAATCGGACTGGAAAGAAGTGTGATGAGTTAGACTTCATAATGGTTAATTTTAATCATCTGTTATACAAAGATAACGGTATTAATGATAAACCTTTTATTTTGGCAGAGCAAGTTTGCTATATCCAAGATCTTGTAGATGAAGATTGGCATGTTGTTCATAAAATGTCAACAAGAGATACATTTGATCTTACTTCCAAAAATTCATCTATTGGGAACATGGTGCCACAAGTTGAGCTATATAAACAGTAAGAACTAGACGAAAGGGGTTATTTTCATGAGGAAGATGTTCAATGGGTTAGACAAGGAGTTGAGGGAACAATAGTGATCATCAATCGAGAAGACAATGATGATGATATGGATGATGTTGATTGACAGTACCTTGTACGACATGTTTTTTTTTATCACGCGATTTTTTTATATTGCTTTTGTTTTAGGGGCATTCTTCTTTTGTCCAATTATGTGATTTCCCCTTGACTATGTGTAACCATTACTTTTTATGAATGAAATATATAATTTGTTCAATTGAACTTGTATGGATTGTAATTTTTTATTATATACGTATATTACTTATCGGGGAACTTAAACAAATATATTACCATTCTTTGACTGTGAATGTTTTTTGAATAGATAACTATGCCGCCAAAGAGACCAAAAGACACCTCCATGGAGAGTATAATACAACAAGAAGTAGAAGCTCTATGACAATCAGCAACATCTTCTCAAACTCAAACAAATAATGAAGGTATATACATGTTTATTTTAATTTGTTAAAATTTAAGATTGTTTAAACATTTGTTGTTGTTTTTTTATAGATACGGGTGGTACATCAGGTGTTGTGAGAGGACGTGGAGCAGCTTGTACTGTTCGTGAGTGGGGTACAGGCCAAAGGTTGCATATTCAGTTTAACTCTCAATGGCAACCAATGAACTTAAACAAAGACAAATTAATCACCCAACTTGGAATCATAGCCAAAAATGGCAACATGGCTCCATTAACTTATCCTCGGTGGCAAAATATGCCATCACATCATTTGGATGCCATCTGGAAAGAAGTGAAGGTTATTTATCTTTAAGAAATCCATAAGATAACATGTATATTTATTTGTACCTCGATTAATCTATTACAATTTGTTTTTGCAGGATAATACAAATGTTCCTGATGAGTATAGACCCCATTGTTTACAACATATTGGAAACATTTGGTGGGATTGGAAATCTTGTGTAAAGAGGGAGTACTACAAAAAATATGATACGGATAAGGATCGGTTACAATTCACTCCTCCCAGAGTTCAGCCAGATTAGTGGCCTATTCTTGTAGCTTATTGGGGAATAGAACAGGCTAAAGAATGTGCCTAACATAATAACAAAAATGTACATTTCATATTTTTTTGAATTTATATTGTAAGTCATATAATATAATTGTTGTTAACCTTGTTTATATTATAGGAAGCTGCAGAGAAGAATAAGGTAAATCCAGCACAACAAGTTGCACTTCATCGAACAGGCCGCACGTCATTTGCTCAGAAACGAGAAGAGGTAAGTTACATTTGTTTGTTTATACGCTCTTTATTTTTTGGTTATCAAGATTTACTTATATCTTTTTAGTAGTTGTATTATTGTAGTTTTGTTATTTTCTTGTTTTGATGATAAGGAATGGAGAGCAAACTGATCGCATTAGTGTCTTTGTCAAGACAAGAACAAAAAGTAATGGCGAAGTAGGTGACGATGAAAGTGCAGAAATAATTGTAAGTTCTTTAATCTTTTGAATTATTTATTCATCCACTATCTGTAAATTAATTTTTGCATAATACATTATCTTTATTAAGTTGTTATTTCTTTTCATTATGTTGTAGAGTCAATTTAATGTAGGTTTGTCTCAATTTCCATAAGACCAGCAAACTCAACAAGTGAGAGAAGAAGTATTTGGCAATGTAATGGGACTTGATCATCGCGGTTATACCCGGACATATGGTTTTGGTCCATCTCCGACTGAGGTGCAAGGCAGCAGCTCATCGGATGTTCACTTGAGGGAAGAGTTGGGTACTTTGTAGCAAGAACACCACAACTTGAACGAAGCACACAAAACTTGAATGAAGCACACAACAACTTGAAGCAAGATCACAACAACATGAAAATGATGTATGATTTGTTTCCTTCCTGTAGGAGAGGTTTCCAGAATTTGCAGAGCGGCGTGCTACAAGACCAGTATTTGCTTATTTTTAAAGTTAAAAATGTGGTTTCAGTTCACTCATATTTTTTACTTATGTTTCATTTTTTTATATAAATAGGTCTCAAATGCTTCAAGTGGACATCATAGTCGTTTCCAATATGATAGTCATGGAACAAACAACCTCACAGATCGTGATTCAAACCACGAGAATGAATAGGTATATAAATGAAATTAAACAATTTGTTTTAAAATACATAATGTTACTTAATGATTATAATCTTGGTTAGAAATTTATTCCTGCAGGTTGTTTACCAAGTTTTATGGCTTACTTATCAGATGATTGAGTTTTTTGGATGTTGCTGAACCATGTAACTGATAAGATGTTTAACTATTTAATTATATGATGTTGAACTGTGTAAATGATGATTGAGTTATGTTTGGTTTGTTTATGTTATGGTTAAACTATTTATGTGATATATCTTGATATTTGATTTGATTTCATCATATTTATCGAATGATTGGAGAAACATATCAAAATATTTTTGCGAGACATGTTACTTAATCTTAAAACAGTAAACAGTATTAAACAGAAAAAGAATTTAAAAAAAACCATTTACGACGGTTTCTTGGTCGTCACAAAAAGATTCCTCCAACATTAAATTAATCCAAACTGCCTCAAAAGGGACATTATACGGCGGTTTAAAAACTGCCGTATAAGGTTCCTTTTACGACGGTTTCATGATCGACGTAAAAAGTATATATACGGCGGTTTAAAATTGCCGTAAACTGGTATGTTATATGCTAATTTCATTTCGTCAACTGTTTTTGCATCGAACAACTAAACCGTCGTAAAAAACTATTTACGACAGGCTGAAACTATCGTAAAAACTTTTACTACGGTTGCTTTTACGGCGGTTGAAACCGCCGTATAACCATCGTAAAAGGGCTTTTACGGCAGTTTCAGCCCTCCGTAATGTAGTGTATATAGGTATGCTACCATCATCCTAGAAACCAACAGGGGTGCATATGTGAAGATACCGGCTCATAGGGAAAGGCTAACTGTGAACCCTACATTCAAGAGATACTTTTAGAGTTTTCCAACACAAAAGCAAGGCTTTCTTAACAGCTTTAGGAGGTTCATCGTGGATGGTTGCCACCTTAAGGAACCTTACAAAGTTAATATCTCAAACCCTTATTCTTTTGTTTTCTATAAATGTAGGCTGATATCTAAAATTGCCTTCTAGTATTAAAAGTATTATTACTTGAATGCTATATCTTATTGTTTGTATTTATTATCTGTTCTTGAACTTTATGCAATGTATGAGCAAAATGTTCTATTAGTGCTATTGACTTGTGATTGTAACTAAATTAAACCAGATTGCAATGTCTATTTTTAAACTTTATGCAATGTATAAGCTGCATGTTTAGTGACCTTAACCTATCATTGTAACTGAATTAAAGTATATTCTCAAAATATATGTGCAAAATGTTAGTTTGAATGCAATCTGGTATAAAAAATTTAGCCAGATTGAACGCAACACCACTACCTGTTAGCATTGCAATATTTTAGCATTAAATTCTATTATTTTAATTCATTTGTTATTGTTTGTCTTCACTTGTTAATTAACTGATGAACACTTAAATATGTATATTTAATAAGAGCTTAATTTATAATATTACACTAATAGTGTCATTAAATTCTTCAACTTAAAAACACTTGTAGTCTTTGTATCTTTTAAATTAGCTTCATCTTAATTTCAATTTCGCTGCAAGTTTAGTAAAATGGGCATAACTTTCTATTTATAGATTAAAATAATGCAAATATTGATTTGGTGGAAAGCTTATTATATTATCTACAAAATTGTGTTTCACAAGGATCATAAAATTTGGGCGTCTAGTTGACCAAAAATAGGCTTGAAGCAAACCCATTTGTAGTCTCAGTCTAGCCTGACCATGTCTTTGTATTTTGATTGTATCTCTTGAAATACGAATCCAAATCCTATGATTCAAGATGTTCTAGAAAGTTGAGAGAAATATCTTCAACTTTCATGAATACATGTGATCATAATTCTAAATATTTTAGTGCTGAAATTGATGGTCAAATTTGGTGCGAATGATGATCTAAATTGTCAATAAGATATTTTATGATCTAAATTTTCAACAAAATATTTTACAATTGTCCCTTTATAATTTGATGAGTTTGCCCTCAAATGAACCTATAAATAAAGGTGGATTGTAACCCATTGGGGCATCTTGGCTCTTGGATAGGATCTCTTAACATTGTATTTTGTCTCTTGTGTTTTGTTCTTTTAATATTATTAATAAATCTTTTTCTTCTTGCAATTTATTTCTTTCTTGTAAAATGTCTTGCTAAATTTTCCTCATACTAACGTGAAAGAATTAAATCCTTGATATGAGAATAAGGATTTTCTAACCCTTGATATGTGCTTAGTAATCATAATCTTGAGTTTTTCATTTTATATGTTTTATATTTATTTTCTTAATTAATTTTGACACCACTTGTAAAGTGGAGGTCTTGATCCATTGTAGACAATATTTGGTATATCAAATGCTTGGATCCTTTGTAGACGTCGTGCAGTTTTGCCTTACAGACATAAGTCTAGTTAGGAATTGATTTGTTATAGACATATGGTGATTGACACATTGGATACTTGAACCCATTTATAAGAAGTGGTATAAATATTGATAACAAAACAAATATAATTCATATAATTAAAATGGGCTTAAACGACATACCTTCTGATTGGAACCTCCTTAATGTATGGATTCCAATTGAGTTATAATTGCATTATTTATTCTTATTTGATATATATCAAGGGCGGATCCCCCTAACCTTAGCTATTATTTTATTGTGTTAATTTCTGTTGTGTATTTTAAGTATTCTCATTTATTACTTATGAAATTCTTCTTTCATTTGCTATTGTAGGTTTTACCACCTATTTTCATGGATTGTTTTATCACCTTTTATTTTTGTTTTATATTTGAATGGTCAGTTATACCGCCTACCATCTTTACTTTTATTTGTTAATATTATCTTGTTATTTATTTGAATTATTCATATTATATTTGCTTATCCTTTGGCTTGTATCGCTAAATCTCCTTCCCTGTGGATCGACTCCAGTCTTTCTAGTTTTATTAGTTGAACACTCCTATACTTGGGAGATAATCTTTTTTGAGATTTGTCAAGTTTTTGGTGCCGTTGTCGGGGAAGGTAAAATTTGTGTGTAATATTGTAAGTATTCTCTTTTCTTATTTTAGATCTTATTTGTTTTTATTGTGTGTTCACCTTTTCTTTCCTTTTCTCTTTTAATATTGCATGAAAAATTACTCACGCACATCTAGTGGTAGACTTGTGAGAAAAATATCATCTTCTCTAGAAAACATGGCCGATAACCTAATTAAGAGACTAACAGAAGAAGGGAATAATCATTCTCAACAAAATGACCAAAATCAATCAAAAACCCTTAGAGATTATATGAATCCGATGAGAACTAGTGCACCATCTTGTTTAGTTTCTCTTCCTGATGCAATCCATTTCAATTTCAAATCGAGTTTCATTCAACTTTTACCAACCTTTCATGGCCTTGATACGGAGAACCCATGTTGACACTTAAAAAACTTTGAAGAAGTGTAAAACTCTTACAGCGACCCAAATTGTAGTATAAACACCATCAGATTAAAGCTTTTTCCTCTTTCTTTAAAAGATAAAGCTAGAACATGGCTACAAAATTTGAAATCAAGTTCCATTAGTTCATGGGATGAGATGAAACAATAATTTTAAAAAAAAACTTTTTCCTTCTTATAGAACAAATTCTCTTAAAAGGTGAATCACACTTTTACTATAAAACCCGGAGAAACCCTTTATCAATGTTGAGACATGTATAAAGAATTACTTGATACCTATCCTCACCATGGTTTTGAAACTTGAAGATTAGTTGGACATTTCTATGAAGGGTTGACACCTCAAGATAGGCAAGTAGTAGAACTAATGTGCAACGGGCAATTTGTAGATAAAGACCCAGAGGAAGCACTTGACTACCTATACTCACTAGCAAAAAAAGCTCAAAATTGGGACACTGCTGACACCTATAAGGTACCAAGCAAAACCCAGTCTTGACATCCAGCAGAGGCATTTATAACCTTAGGGAAGACGATGACCTTCAAGCCAAATATGCATCTTTAGCTAGAAAAGTCAAGGCTTTGGAAATGAAAAATAGCGATAAATTGAATTCTATTCAAGAAATTACCTGCCATATTTGTAATACTAATCATCATCCTACAGATGATTGCCCAACTTTGTCTGCTTTTAGAGAATGTCTCCATAAGCAAGCCAATGCTTTAAACACTCTTAAAAGGTCAAGTCACAATCTATACTCACAAACCTACAGTCCCGGTTGGAGAAATCATCCAAATTTTAGTTGAAAAAATGACAATCGTGCACAATCTTCACAAATCCCTTTTCAAACACATTAAAATTTTCAAAATTTTCATGATTATGCATCATATGTCCCTTTTCCTAGGAAGGACCTTGAAGAAATATTGTAGTTATTTGTTGCAAAGGAAGAGACCTTTTGATAGTCAAAGTACTCAAACATTAGCAAATTTGATAGACACTCTTACAAAATTTGCATCTACATTTAGCATCCAAGAAAAAAGAAAATTTCCTTCTCAAATATTTCAAAACCCTAAAGATCAATCTAACTCAAGTGTGGGTAGTTCAAATAGCTATTATATGGACCAAGCTAAATTAGTCATGACCCTTCGTAATGGTAAGTTTTGTCAAAAAAAAATGTTCCTAAACCTTATAAGAAAGAAGATGAATCGATCTCTAAGGTGAGGAAGAGGTTACTAAACTGGCACCTAGCGAAGAAGGAACCAAATCCCTACTTGTGCCTCCATTTCCTTAAGCACTAGCCACTCAAAAGAAGCCAAACCACAATTATGAAATTTTTGAAATTTTCAAATAGGTAAAGGTCAATATTCCCTTGCTAAATGTGATTAAATAGGCATCTTCTTATGCAAAATTTTTGAAATATTTGTGTACTGTGAAAAGAAAATGAATGTGACAGAGAAAAATGTGTATACTGTGAAAAGAAAATGAATGTGAAAAAGAAGGTTTTTTTAGTTAAACAGGTGAGTGCTATTCTTCAGAACAATAATGCTGTGAAATATAAGGAGCCTAATTGTCCTATAATTTCATGCATTATTGGAAATCATAAAGTTGAACAAGCTTTACTTGATCTTGATGCTTGTGTAAATTTGCTTCCATATTCAGTTTTTCAAAAACGCAATCTAGGTAAGTTAAAACCAACTTCTATGACTCTTTTGCTTGCTAATAGATCAATTAAAGTGCCAAGAGGAATAGTTAAAGGTGTGATAGTTTAAGTCAATAAATTCATAAATCCTATGGATTTTATCGTCTTGGATACACAACTGGTAGAAGTATGTAATTCAATTCTTATTATTTTAGGGCTTCCATTTTTAGCAACTTCTAATGCTTTGATTAATTGCAAAAATGGAGTCATGAAATTGTCATTTGGGAATATGACAATGGAGCTCAATGTTTTTAATATGTGAAAGCAACCATATGAAGAAAAAGATGAAAATGAGAAGCTAATATGATCGAAACTATTGTGGAAGACCATATACAAAAATGGAGTTTTTCTGACCCTTTGGAAACTTGCTTAGTCAATTCGTTAGAATCAATTATGCAACTAGAGTCTGATTTGTCTCATATATGTTCTTTATTGGATTGTACACAAGTAATGAAAAATAAAGGCTTGAAACCACGATTTAAATTGGGACAAATGAATGAAAGCAAGGAACAGGAAGCTCTAAAGTTAGAACTGAAGCCTTTACCTGCAGGACTAAAATACGCATATCTTGGGGAGAATCAGACGTATCCAATGGTAATTTCTCTATCCCTCACAAATGAGCAACAAGGAAGTTCATAGAAGTATTTAAAAGGTATAAAAATGCAATTGGGTAGACTTTAAAAGATATAAAAGGCATTAACCTTTTGATTTGTACATATAGAATACATTTAGAAGAAAATGCCACAACATTCCAACAACCTCAAAGAAGATGAAATCCTCATATGAAAGAGGTTATTAGGGCTGAAACACTTAAACTACTTGATATTGGAATTATCTACTCTATTTTGGATAGTAAATGGGTAAGTTCTACACAAGTAGTACCTAAGAAATCTGACATTATAGTAGTCAAAAATGAAAAAGGTGAATCTTTGTCAACTCAAGTCTCATCTAGTTGGAGGATATGTATTGACTATAAAAAATTAAATAATGTCACTAGAAAAGACAATTTTTCCTTACCATTCTTTGATCAAATTTTAGAAAGAGTAGCAGGTCATTCCTACTGTTGCTTTCTTGATGGCTACTTAGGCTATTACCAAATTCTCATTGCGCTTGCAGACCAAAAAAATACTACATTCATATGCCCCTTTAACACTTTTGCATTTAGAAGGATTTGGACTTTGTAATGCTCCAATGATGAACACTTAAATATGTATGTTTAATAAGAGCTTAGTTCATCATATTGCATTAATAGTGTCATTAAATTCCTCAACTTAAGCATACTTATAGTCTTTGCATATTTGGAATTAACTTCCTCTTAATTTTGTTTTTGTTACAGGTTCAGTAAAATAGGCATAACTCTTTATTTATAGATCAGAATGGTGCAAATCTTAATATTTTGGAAATCTGATTAAATTATCTACAAGATTGTACTTCAAAAGCATCATCAAATTCGGGCTTTTAGTGGACCAAAAATGGGCTTGAAGTGAACCCATCTGCAGTTTCGACTCAGCCTGATCATGCCTCAGTATTTTAATAATTTCTCTTGGAATACGTATCCAAATCGTATGATTCAAGATGTTCTAGAAAGCTAAGAGAAATATCTACGATTTCATGAAGACATGTGATTAAAATTCTCAAAAATTCAATGTCAAAATCAGTGGTCAAATCGGTTCACCTAATCACCCCAATTGTCAAAGTTGGTGCATCTAATATTTGACAATTATTCCTTTGTAATTTGACAAGTTTGCCCCTGAATGTATCTATAAATAGAGGTGCCTTGTGACCCATTAAGGTATCTTGGCCTTGGCTGGAATATCTTGGCCTTTGCTGGGATCTTGTATTGTGTTTCTCTCTTGTTTTAATGTTATTAATGAATTTTCTTTTTCTTGCATTTTGTGTTCTTTCTCTTATAATGCCTTGCTAATTTCTCTTTTGCTAAGGTGAAAGGGTGAAACCCTTGATATGAGAGTAAGGATTCTCTAACCCTTTAATATGTGCTTAATAATTATAATCTTGTGTTGTTTATTTTATATGATTTATATTTATTTTCTTAATCAATCTTGACACCACTCGTAAAGTGGAGGTCTTGATCCATTGTCGACAATCCTTGGCACATCAAATGCTTGGATCCTTTCTAGATGTCGTATGATTCTTCCTTACCGACATGAATCTAGTTAGGAACCTTGATTTGTTGTAAACATATGGAGATTGGCACATTGGATGCTTGAACCTATTTACAAGAAATGGTATAAATTTTGGTAACGAAGCAAATATAATTCATATAACTAAAACGGGTTGTTTATCCTTATTTGAATTATCAAGGGCGTGTTGACCCAGATATGGCAACCCAAGAGGGGGGGTGAATTGGGTTTTTATTTATAAAAACGGATTTAGAAAACTTTTCTTTAAAGATCAAAATTATTTAAATCTTTCTTTAAGAACAAAGGTGAAGAAGATGAAAATAGAATGCAATCAAGAGAATGGAAATAAATAACAATCACAAGTGCAAGTAAATATAAAGAGGATAGGGATAGAGAGAGTGCAAACTCAATTTACGTGGTTCGGCAAACCTTGCCTACGTCCATGGGCTCCTAGCTCCACAAGCTAAGCTTTCCACTAAGTTGTAGAAATCTTTACAACTTGCTTGATGAACAACCTCACCAAGACTTTTTCTTCAACCTTGATAACACCACACCAAGAGTTCTTCTTGATGAACAACCTCACCAAGGCAACTTCCTTCAACTCTTGATAACACCACACCAAGAGTTCTTCTTGATGAACAACCTCACCAAGGAAATTCCTTCAACTATAACACCACACTATCCTTTGACAAGAAGATCTCACTCTCACCACAATACAAGAACAAAGTAAATTTTTACAACAAAAGTACAACTCTCTTCAAAGAGTAGATAAAGAATATTAAAGCTCTCTAGACTTGATATTTCTCTTGTTTTTTGCTTGATAGAATACTTCTCTTGCTCTTCTGAATGCATGGGAGAAGGGCTCCTTTTATAGGCAAATGAGATGAACTTAATCAAGTGAAGACACCATCTCCAAATTTTCTGCCCACCATAAAAACCGTAATCTTGTCTGCCATTTTTGTCAATGTTCCGTTTGAAATTTGAAAATCTGTAAAACATAAAAGATCTGCACATTTGAATAAGCTTTCCAACGCATCAAGAATCAAGTCATTTGGATATCTGTAGCTCAAGATATGGCCAAAACACCATTCGGTGCTCATGTGACTTGATTTTTCTTCCATGTGTCAGTCCACTGACTTGAATGATAATTCTGTCAGCCTTCCGTTTGAAATTTGAATTTCTTCAAAACATAAAAGATCTTCATATTTGAATAATCTTTCCAAAACATTAAGATTCAAAGAATTTGGATATCTCTATCTTAAGATATGGCCAAAACACCATTCGGTGCTCATGTGAGTTGATTTTTCTTCTTTGTGTCAGTCCACCGAATTGCATGTCAATTATGTCAGCCTTCTGTTTGAAATTTGAATTTTTCAAAACATATGAAATGTTCTTCATTAAGTCATCTTTCCAATGCCATAAGAATCAAGTCATTTTGATTTTTCTAGCTCAAGATATGTCCAAAGGATATTCGGTGCTCATGTCAGCTGCTTCCATTTGTCTTTCAACTTGCATGATGATTTGGACAACCTTACACTTGAAATTTGAATTTCTTTAAAACATATGAAATGTTATAAATTGAGTAAGCTTTCCAAAGGCTCAAGAATCACGTCATTTGGATATTTGTAGAGATATATATGACCAATTGATTGAACATTGCTCATGTGTCACATTCCTTGAGTCAATCCTTGTTCTTAAACTTTGGTGCCTTTAACATGTAGTCTTCTCCTTAGCTTCAACACTTCATTTTAATAAGCCTCTTCTTGATTTTAAAATTATTTCAATGATCTTACTCTTGCACATAAATAAACATGTTAGTAAATCTCAATTAATCAATGTGTATTGTTATCATCAAAATTATCATGTAGCCTTAGGGCTAACAATCTCCCCCTTTTTGATGATGACAAACCATTGATTGCTTTAAAATAATCTAAAATCAAGAATGAAAATAAAATCAACAATAAGCAAAAAGAATGGCACTTGTTATGAATATAAGCAATCCAACTATTTCTCCCCCTTTTGTTATCATCAAAAAAAATGTAATCAAATTAACTACTCCCCCTAAATATATTCTCCCCCTTAACATATGCTATCATATTAAAGCAAAATTAAGACATATCCAACATGCCTAATTCTCTTCTAATTATGCTAAATCTATCTTGACTAAGGGGTTTAGTAAATATATCGGCTAATTGTTTCTCGGTGGGAACAAATTCTAAAGAAATATTACCTTTTTGCACATGATCTCTAATAAAATGATGTCTAATCTCTATATGCTTAGTCCTAGAGTGTTGTATTGGATTTTTTGAAATGTTGATGGCACTTGTATTGTCACATTTGATGGGAATATGATCAAATACCACACCATAATCTTTTAAAATTTGTTTCATCCAAAGAGATTGTGCACAACAACTTCCTACTGCAATATACTCGGCTTCCGCGGTTGATAAGGCAACAGAATTTTGTTTTCTACTAAACCATGAGACTAATGCATGTCCTAGAAAATGGCAAGAGCCACTAGTGCTCTTTCTATCAAGAAGACTTCAGCAAAGTCCGCATCGGAATAACTAATTAGATCAAAATTATCACACTTAGGATACCAAAGACCTAGATTTATGGTACCAAGAAGATATCTAAATATCCTCTTTACAGCCTTAAGGTGAGATTCCTTTGGACAAGATTGAAATCTAGCACACATACACACACTAAACATAATATCAGGTCTACTAGCAGTTAAATACAAAAGAGAGCCAATCATACCTCGATATTTTGTTACCTCAACATCTTTTCCTTTCTCATCTTTGTCAAGCTTGGTTAATGTACCCATAGGTGTGTTATATGTCCTTGAATTATCCATGCCAAACTTCTTGAGAAGATCTCTTGTGTATTTAGCTTGATTAATGAAGATCCCATCTATTGATTGCTTGATTTGAAGTCCAAGGAAGAAATTTAATTCTCCCATTAAGCTCATTTCAAATTCTTGTTGCATACACTTGGAAAATTCTTCACACATAGAAATATTAGTAGCACCAAATATAATATCATCAACATAGATTTGAACAATTAATAAATCATCATTTTTTGTTTTAACAAAAAGAGTAGTATCAACTTTTTTCATTTCGAAACCATTATCAATGAGAAATTTGCTTAATCTATCATACCATGCTCTTGGTGCTTGTTTCAAGCCATAAAGTGCCTTTTTGAGTTTGAAAACATGGTTTGGAAAATCATGATTTTGAAAACCAAGAGGTTGCTCTACATATACTTCCTCCATAATGTAACCATTTAAAAATGCACTTTTGACATCCATTTGGTATAATGTAAAATTTTTATAACATGCAAATGCACACAACATTCTAATGGATTCTAATCTAGCAACCGGTGCAAAAGTTTCCTCATAATCAATACCTTCTTCTTGATTGTATCCTTGAGCAACAAGTCTAGCTTTGTTTCTAATAATGGTGCCATTTTCATCTACTTTATTTCTAAAAATCCATTTAGTGCCTATAATAGAATGATTTTTAGGTCTAGGGACTAATTCCCAAACTTGATTTCTTTCAAATTGATTCAATTCTTCTTGCATAGCCAAAATCCAACTTTCGTCATTTTCGGCTTCTTTAAAAGATTTTGGTTCAAATTGAGAGACAAAAGCAAAATGATTACAAAAGTTCTTAAAAGAAGATCTAGTTTTCATATCTTGTGATGGTTCACCAATAATGAGATCTTTAGGGTGAGCTTTTGCATACCTCCATTCCTTTGGTAATTCTTGGGAAGAATCATTTACTTTCTCAAGCTTTTCTTGTTGAAGTTGTAAATCATCTTGACTCTTTTCATCAAGCCTTGATTCCTTAATTTGCCTTTCTACTTCAACAATATCATCATCTAAATTCTTTGAAGAAATCACATTAGTTTCATCAAATTCAACATGCATAGATTCTTCAATAGTAAGATTCTTTTTGTTAAAAACTCTATATGCTTTACTATGGTTGGAGTAGCCAACAAAAATTCCAACATCGGCTTTTGCATCAAATTTTCCAAGGTTATCCTTGGTGTTTAAAATAAAACATTTACATCCAAAAACTTTAAAAATCCAATGTTGGGTTTTCTTCCTTTCCAAAGTTCATAAGGAGTTTTCTTCATTAAAGCTCTAATATGGACTCTATTGATTATAAAGCATGCGGTATTAACGGCTTTGGCCCAAAAATATTTTGGCAAATTATTTTCTAGTAACATGGTCCTAGCCATTTCTTGGATAGTCCTATTTTTCCTCTCAACAACACCATTTTGTTGTGGAGTTCTAGGTGCGGAAACATTATGTTCAAAACCATTTTCATCACAAAGATTTTCAAATGCAACATTGTCTACTTCACCACCATGATCACTCCTAATGGACACAATAGAATACCCTTTTTTATTTTGGACTCTTTTTGCAAATTTTGAAAAAGCTTGTATGGCCTCATTTTAGTTTTCAAGAATAATACCCAAGTGAATCTTGAATAATCATCCACAATAACAAAAACATAATACTTTCCACCAAGGCTTTGAGTTCTTGATGGTCCAAATAAATCCAAATGAATAATTGTAGAGGTTTATTTGTTGAAATAAATTTCTTTTGTTTAAAAGAAGTTCTCACTTGTTTTCCAAATTGACAAGCATCACAAATTTTATCATTTTCAAATTTTATTTTTGGAAGACCATCAACTAAATCATTTTTAGAAATTTTTGAAATTGTGTCCATGCTAGCATGAACTAACCTTATATGCCATAACCAAGCATCATGATTAACAATGAAACAATTTTCTACATGATCATTAACATCAATATCAATTATATAAATATTACCACTTCTATTACCAATAATATCTTATTGTTACTAACATCCTTAATCACACATCTATTAGGCTCAAAAGCAACAAAATATCCCTTATCACACAATTGACTAATGCTAATCAAAATATGTTTCAAACCATGAACAAACAAAACATCTTTAATAATAGGTGAAGAAGGGTTACCAATATCACCATGTCCGATTACCCTTCCTTTGGCATTATCACCGAAGGTCACATATCCTCCTTTCTTCATGATTAATCTTGCAAATTTGGAGGCATCTCCGGTCATATGCCTTGAGCATCCACTATCTAAGTACCACTTGTGTTTGCCACTCCTTTGTTTCTACAATCAATATTCAAAGAGAGACTTTTTGGTACCCAAATGTTTTTGGGTCCTTGGGGATTAGTTATGGTACTTTTTGGAACCCATATTTGTTTCAAATTAGGATTTCTCTTAATATAGCAAGAATGCACTTTGTGTCCCTTTCTTCCACAATAAGTACATGAATGATTAGGATTATTCCTAGAAGATGCATGGGCAAAATAATTTTTAAAATACTTTTGATTTTTATGAGTTTTATATCCTAACCTCTTTTATCAAAAACACACCTTTGGTTTTGTAACATAGAATTCAAATTTTTTGTGCTTTTTGTAAAACTATCAACACTATTTCTTAAGTCATTATTTTCCTTTTTCAAAATAGCATTTTGTTTCTCCAATTTATCAAAATCCTTTTGTTTTAAAATGTCATTTTCAGTTTTTAAAAAATGTATTTGACTTTCCAAACTTTCAAAATCTTTTTGCCTTAAAATTTCATTTTCATTTTCTAAAGCTTCATTTATTTCCACCAACTCTTCTAATTGAGATAACATGATTTTTGACTTCTTTTTGCAAGCATTGATTTTTGAATTTTGTTTATCAACTTGCACATGTAAATTTTGGAATGCTTCAAGTAATTCATCGTATGAAAGCTTAGGATCATAGTTTAGAATACTTATCCTCATTTTCTCTTAAGGAAGCCATGAAGCACATTTGCCCCTTTCCAATCTTCTCTTCATCTCCCTTCAAGATGATTTCATCGGTTTGAGAGAACGCCATCGTTCTTCTAATGGTAGTTTAGTGAGGTCCTTTGCTTCTTGAATTGCCGTCACCTTTTGCTCCCAAGATTTTGGTAGACATCTAAGAATCTTTCTCACCATTTCAACATTAGAATAAGATTTACCAAGAGATTTCAAACCATTGACAATATCCGTAAATCTAGTAAACATTTCAGAAATTGATTCATCCGGTTTCATCTTAAAAAGTTCATAACTATGAACTAGCATACTAATTTTAGAATCTTTAACTTGACTAGTTCCTTCATGAGTTACTTCAAGTGTGTGCCATATTTCTTGTGCAGTAGAACAAGTAGATATTCTATTAAACTCATTTCTATATAGAGAACAATACAACACATTCATAGCTTTAGCATTCAAACTCAATTTCTTTTTATCATCTTCACTAAACTCTTTAGGTTCTTTAAGCATGCGTTCCCCATTTTCAATTTTGGTAGGAACAAAAGGTCCTTCCAAAACAATAGACCACAAATCATAATCAAAAGATTTCAAGAAAATACTCATTCTAGTTTTCCAATAAGAGTAATCACTTCTATTAAAAAATTGAGGTCGAGAGATAGAAAGTCCCTCAACATATGAAGTTGAATTAAAAGTTGCCATAGCTCAAAAATCGATTAAGATTTAAAAAATTGAGCAACCTTGCTCTGATACCACTTGTTAACCCAGGTATGGCCACCCAAGAGGGGGGGTGAATTGGGTTTTTTTTTTTTTTATCAAAGCGGATTTGTAAAACTTTTATTTGAAGATCAAAATTATTTAACTCTTTCTTTGAGAATAAAGGTGAAGAAGATGAAATTAGACTTTATCAAAGATGCAATCAAAAGAATAATAATAATGAACAATCACAAGTGCAAGTAAATGTAAAGAGTATAGGGATAGAGAGAGTGCAAACTCGATGTACGTGGTTCGGCAAACCTTGCCTACGTCCACGGGATCCTAGCTCCACGAGCTAAGCTTTCCACTAAGTTGTAGAAATCTTTACAACTTGCTTGATGAACAACCTCACCAAGACTTTTTCTTCCAACTCTTGATAACACCACACCAAGAGTTCTTCTTGATGAACAACCTCACCAAGGCCACTTCCTTCAACCCTTGATAACACCACACCAAGAGTTCTTCTTGATGAACAACCTCACCAAGGCAACTTCCTTCAACCCTTGGTAACACCACACCAAGAGTTCTTCTGATGAACAACCTCACCAAGGCAACTTCTTTCAACCCTTGATACAACACACACGAGTTTCTCGTTCCGGATACTATATCCTTACATACTAATTCACTCTACCACAATACAAACAAAGATACATTTTTACAAAACAACAGCTAACTCTCTTCAAGAGATGTATATAAATAATCTAAAGCTCTCTAGACTTGATATTTCTCTTGCTTTTTTGCTTGAATATAATGCTCTCTGCACGACTTGAATGCATGGAGAATGGCTCCTTTTAGAGGCAATGAGATTGAACTTAGTCCAATTGAGCTCCAACTGCAATTTTCTGCCCACCATAAAACCGTAATCTTGTCTGCCATTTTTGTCAATGTTTCGTTTGAAATTTGAAAATCTACAAAACATGAAAGATTTGGACATTTGAATAAGCTTTCCAACGCATTAAGAATCAAGTCATTTGGATATCTGTAGCTCAAGATATGGCCAAAACACCATTCGGTGCTCCTGTGACTTGATTTTTCCTCCATGTGTCAGTCCACCGAATTGAATGATAATTCTGTCAGCCTTCCGTTTGAAATTTGAATTTCTTCAAAACATAAAAGATCTGTATATTTGAATAAGATTTCCAAAACATTAAGAATCAAAGCATTTGGATATCTCTATCTTTAGATATGGATAAAACACCATTCGGTGCTCATGTGAGTTGATTTTTCTTCTTTGTGTCAGTCCACCAAATTGCATGTCAATTATGTCGGCCTTCTGTTTGAAATTTGAATTTTTTCAAAACATATGAAATGTTCTTCATTAATTCATCTTTCCAATGCCACAAGAATCAAGTCATTTTGATTTTTCTAACTCAAGATATGTCCAAAGGAGTATTCGGTGCTCATGTCAGCTGCTTCCATTTGTCTTTCAACTTGCATGATGATTTGGACAACCTTTCACTTGAAATTTGAATTTCATTAAAACATATGAAATGTTATAAATTGAGTAAGCTTTCAAAGGCTCAAGAATCACGTCATTTGGATATTTGTAGAGATATATATGACCAATTGATTGAACATTGTTCATGTGTCACATTCCTTGATTCAATCCTTGTTCTTAAACTTTGGTGCCTTTAACATGTAGTCTTCTCCTTAGCTTCAACACTTCATTTTAATAAGCCTCTTCTTGATTTTAAAATTATTTCAATGATCTTACTCTTGCACATAAATAAACATGTTAGTAAATCTCAATTAATCAATGTGTATTGTTATCATCAAAATTATCATGTAGCCTTAGGGCTAACAGAATTAACACTATTTTATAACCATATAGGAATAAACACATCGTTGTATAACCAGAATGCAATAAACAATATCGTATAACCAGAACGCAAAAAAACACTATTATATAACCTCGAATTTTATTACAAGTATATGGAATACATGAAAACAAAATCAAGGTTTGTATTACATAGGCCTGAGTACAAGACAACACTCATGATGCTTTTAAAGTACCCTCTCTAGACATCAAAGATGGGTTAAGCAAAAAGGGATTCTGACATGTTTGCCTACTATGTCCGCTATGCCCATAACGTCGGCACATGCATGTTATAACCACCTCATTATGCAAAGGTATTCATTGCTTGCTTCAATGTCCCACTTGTCGTTTCATGATAGGTGAAAGTATGACCTGTGACTTCACCTCATTCAAAACCACTTAATCTACACCGATTCTAATTGGAATCAAAGATGAGGCATAATCAAATAACAAATATTCATTTTGTGTACATTGGACTACAATAAAATGTAGTCGACTTAAGCTTGACATAATGACAGGCGGTAATAGCATGTGGACATGGAATTTGATCAAGATCCAACAACCTACAGTAACATGTCCATTCATTCACGTCGACAATATTAAGTCTACTACCAGAATACACTTGATACAAATGCTACTAATTGGAGCAACCCAGCGTGTGTCATACAGATCTTTCCACTATTTTAACAATTCCTCAATCCAAGCGGTTACCAATGTCATACACTCTCTGATTGCAGTCCGCCTCTAGTGGAACCACTTCTATAAGACCTATTCAACGATGTAATTGTTAGTCATTGTTAGTACACATTAATATAAAACCAATATAAAAGTAGCAAAGTTGTGGCCACTAACCTGGTTGTAGTATTCACAAATCAATGTTATGGGCAATGATTTTGCTTTTTTCATCCTAGAATTCATAGACTTAGCAATATTTATGGTCATGATGCTAAACCTATGGCCAGGAAAATGACATCGTGCCCATTTGCTATACCAATTGCCTTGGATAGGTGATGGCTGCTATTTTTAAGCCTTCAAGTTGGGCAAAGTAGTGGTTGAACTCGAATTCACGATAAGCTTTGGTAGCATTAGCAAAAGCAATGGCTAGATACTTGTCTTTGAACTTTGTCTTCAAGTTACTACTTGATGATGCATGCAAAGGTCAAAGAGAATGTTTGAAAAGATGTTGGACATTGTTGTCTCAATACTTCAATGCCGATCAGATAGATCACAAGATTGAAGACATGTCTAAAACACCATAAAGCCTCGACAAGAACCAACTCCATGACTTATCATTTTAAGAATGACCAAACCCAATTTCTAAAGGAAATATTCGATTGTCGCCATCCATATATTGTGACATGAACATTGTGTCTCAACATTTCCTAATCAAAAGGTGTCATCAACAGCCACAACAAATCTAATAAAAGTCACAAACCCCAAAATTGATGCCCCGAATGCCATAAAATAGTATTTGGAGTCATTATCAAGGTTTGTTTCAAGTGTAGTCACTGTCTCAGGATTTATTATTTGAACCATATAGGAATACAAAGGTAATATAGCATATGATTCTTCTGCAAATCCATGAAGTTGGTTTAAAGCTAACTCTTTTGCCCTTTTTGCCTTTTAGTAACTAATTTTGATGCGCAGGTCCTTTTGAACATCCTCGATGATTTCCAAGGGGTGATATATTCTAGTGACATTGACAAATTTCTCTTTGATGTGTTTTCCAATTGTGTGAGCATTGCCTTGCCTGTGGTTTGGATGGAGGCCCACCTATTCATATATGTGTTTATTGTTGAAAACCTTGACTTGGAAGAAATCAGTGTCATAGACCTTTGTTGCTCTCAAATGCCATTTGCAAGATTCTTTTCGACAATCAACCTCAAACCATGTTTTACTTGATCCAGTAACCTTGAACTCAAAGTTATGTTGCAATGCCATGTTTTACATCTTATGTCCGAGTTCCTTTTTACTTGAAAAGATACGTCCCACCATAACTTCACCACTGTCAATTTCATGTGTGTCATGCACAACCATTGTTATGGCTAATGGTATTGGAGGCATGAATCGAAACACGTCATTCACTCTTTCTAGGATCAGATCTTTCGCTCCATAGCTACCTTTAATATCTACTTATTTGTCTAATTGTGTAGATGTATCGGCAGCCCACGGACCCAAGGGAATTGGAATATAGTTGGACAAATGCAATTCAGCATCACTATTGTCAAGACCATCTCTTATACCATGCCAATCAACATATAGACTATCATCATTGTCTTCATCAATATCAACATCTTCACCCTCGTCAGTCTTTTATTTTTTACAACTCTTCAAATGATTTGATGCTATCAAGGTGGTGAACATCATCTTTTATAACTTCAATACCATCACCTCCAAAGATTGCCAAGATTAGCAAAGTCGCCATCACCTCCAAAATCACTATCACCTCCAAGGTCAGCACACAAATTAAAGTTATTCAAATTCTTGTACATAGGCTACTTTGGTTGCTCAAATACCTCCCTTGTTGAAGTTTCACCATGTTTTGGAAGATCAACAATTTTTGGTCTCATTGTTCACTTTACATGTAGCTAAAGGCTATTAGTGTGTATGAGGATGGATGAATTAAACTGTCTCGTCTCAAAAATTTGAAGTCATTCTCATTTCAAATGGGAAGAGGCCTAATACATCCAGTAAGGTTGTAATGAGCACTCAATGTTATTTTTAATCGACAACGAACTAAACCAACCGTGGAACATATGAATGGCACAAAGCATTGGAAAGACATCTCCCTTGGTATCAACAATGAGCAATCTTCTCCACCCTTGTAAATATTACCATTAACTTGCACCTCCCAGCTCCGACATAGAAGAGTGTAAATCCTATATCATTCATCTGTGCAATCAAACATGTATAAAAATTAGTAAGAATACATTGAAAGCCAAAAAAAAGCTTCGAAAGTTTCCCAAATAGCAAATCTATCAAAAAATTCGAATACCCATACAGTCAAACTCTCAAATCTAGTTCAATGAAAATTCGACAGATCGATGGAGAAGTTTGACGGCTCGGCATGGATTAAACAATTTGGAAAAAGTTCAATGATGATTTGACAATTCGACTATCTAACCATCACGCCATCAAACCCCTATCGAACCGTTGAATTTTGGCATTTCCAAGCCCAGCTTCGAATTCTAGTGCAGAAAACGCGATTTTCACATAACAAATTGCTAAAACTATCTATCTAACATAGAGTTTAACCTTTGTTCATCTATTTCTACACATGGGATGAAATTAAACATTCAAATCATGCTAAAATGTATAAGAAAAGATGTGGAGATGAGTTAGAGAACAACTTTTACCTTTTATGCCTTTTCAAAGCTTCCAAACTCGATTTTTTTCCCTTTCTTTGATGTTTAATTTGTAGAATGCACTGGATTTTCTTTTCTTTTTTTTTTTTTTTGTTGAAATGGAGTTAGATTACCCTTTATTGAATATTCTAAAATCACATCTTAGATTACTTCACAAACAATAATTTTAAACATATAACTAATTTGTACAATCCAACATATACAACTTAACTTACCACAAAATCATTGAATAGGTTAGACCCCACTTTATTTATTAAAAAACAAAATCTTTAGTTTAACTTTTATTTTACTCACCCTATAAAAATAAATTTATGTTACATATGATTATATGAATTAGATTATATAAATTAATTGTATGCAAAAATAATCCCCAAATTTTCAATTTACAGGCAATGATATGCCAACGACTAATACCACAGATTAATTAGCATACTTAAATTTTCACCATAGGCGATTTATCAATCTCAAGTATTGAATAAAATGATTTGATAGTAATTCAAGATTATTATACTGTAAATTTTTATATGTTCTGCAACTACTACGAGGTCTTTTTGCTTAATGAGCACTTTAAGAAACATTACAAGACTTCAGTCCTAACTCAAAATCAAGTTATCCATATCAGACAAAAATTTCTTCTAAGATAAAATTTCCTTTCTCCAACCACTATAAAAATCTTTGTAGTACCATTAAGCAACTGGAAAATTCAAATTCAGAGCTTTCACCAAAAGCATTATTTCTCTTTTTCTTGCCCCACTAAAAATTTTACTCAGGGATAGGATTACAAGAAATTTTTGGTACTACTCATGGAGTTTGCAGTACATCAAAATTAACAGGTTTATAAAGAACAAGGTTTGCACTACATATTCAAACGCTGTCAGAGCAAAATGAGCCAACAACATTCTCAATCGAAGAAAAATGTGATTTCCAAAGGAATCAACAAGAGGTTTTGCTTCAAAATATCAATTCATTCCTGTCCATCCTGCCAAAAAAAAAAAATACAAGACAACTAATCAACTCACTCACAGAACTTTATGACGAATATCTTATACAAAACAATAACTTGATCAAAGTATTGAAAATTCATGATTCAATAAATAACAGGCCATTGTGTAGCCACCATAATTTGGTGATCCAGTACACTTGGACTGATGACCTTCAGAAACATCATCAGGCTTCACTGCTTATCATTAATAAAATGTATCTTGTTGATGGTCAGCAAAATAATGTATCCTAAACAATATTTTCATATAGTTGCTTGTTTTTCCCGTTTCTTTCCCTAACGAGCTTAAATACAATGAACTTTTTTTCTTATTATTTTAATTTCCTCTTCTTTGTTCTTTTTAAACTACTATCAAGAAACCACTTGATGTTGATTATGTGTTCAACAAGTTTTAAACTGGGAGTTAAGGCTAGTGCATATAACTTTAATAGTAATTTACTTGTGGGATAGGGACCGGCTAAGAGAACTTGGCTAACTTGGATCAATTCCACGACTTTCCATCCTTACTTTCGCACCCCCATTAGATGTAGATAGTAACAGTGACCCACTGTTCTGGAAGTAACATCAAGACCCATTTTTGCCTACTGTTGGTGGACAATTAACAGTGTTAGGAGAGTAGAAGGGCATTACAGATATTTAATGGGTAAATAAAGGATAACAAAAAATTATTTATTAAAATTCATAAGAATCCCACGTTCCTCTTTCACTTTCTTCTCTCTCAGTTTCTCATCTCTATCTTTTCTGCGTCCCTAATCACTGCCGCATCTCTTCTCATGATAGTTGTTTGCTTGGAGTTGATTATGGGGCTAATGTTTTTCAGTTTCAGAAAAGGTTTGAAAATCCCATATTCCTCCATACCAACAACACTATCTTCCAAACCATAGAAACCCAGAAAATTTCATAAGCAAAATCAAACACAATTCTTTATCAGATTATTCTCGACGTAATAAATCATAATCTAGAAAAATCCCTAAATATCATCAAATCCAATACCAAATTTCTTACAACCCGAAAATCATAGTCTCAAACTTGTGATAAGGCAGCTTCATGAGTATAGAGGCAAACTGATTGTTGTGATCGCAAGTGGCGGTGATTTTTAGACGTGGTTGGTGGTAATAGAAGGTAGTGGGTTTTTATTTGTTTGGCAGTTGATGGTGCTGACTTGAAGTGAATAGATGAAGTGTTATCAGAGGATTTCTTTTGGAAAAAAAAAGTTATGTTTGGTTGCAATGAAAATCCCAGAGAATTAGAAAGTGTAATGGCAGTGGTGGCAGTCCTGCTGGTTGTGGGTTTCTGTGCTCAGTGGAGAAGCATCGATTTTTTTTCTAATTTTTTTTTTTTAATATCAAAATGATAGTTTTGAAGAAGAATAAATTATTTATATGATTTTATTTTGTATTTAATTTTAATCATAAACGACTTATTATATTATGAGAAAAGAGGATTAAAATTGCCTTTGGCGAAATATATTTTATTAGATAACAGATTTTCCTTAAACAATCTAAAATACAGGTCATGATGTTACTTCCAAAACAGCAGGGTGGACAGTGAACTATTGTCAACATCTAACAGGTGTGCGAGTGTCAATTTCCCTTGTGGGACATACTATTCAATTGGTTGACTCTAATGAAAGTTGAAACTAAAGACCTTAACTAATTACACTGAACAGCAGAATACAATAAGATAAACTGTGCCTGAAAAGAACCAAACATGAAGCAAAGTTACAGGCAGAAAGCAAACATACAATTTTATCATTGTTCTAGAAATACAAAACTTGGAATAGGCAATAAACTATTAATGCTTCAAGAAGTTTAAACTTCTCAATTTGATTATAGATGCTTCACTCTGCTACGTGCACACAAGACAAGCGTTAATATTTTAATATTTAAAAAAAAGGGTCTCAAGTCCAATTCACTATTCCAATGCAATCATGAGCTCAGAGAGAACCAATCTAGAGTTAAAAATTATGTATCATGGACCTGAAGAAAAAACCTAATTCAGGTCAAATTCCAACCTCAATAACCATCAAATTGGAATTGCCATTCTCTTGCTTCCTATCGACACATACCACAAAAACCTAAATGTTTTTGAATTATTAGATCTAATTCCAGTAAACTTCCAAGAACATCTACCTAGAAATGACCAAAGATTCAACCCCTAGTAAGCCATTGTCGTAACAACACAAAACACTATTCAGTGCACTAAACTTCAAAACTGCACAAATCTACTGGGAGAGTTTTATTATAGTCGACATGGCACAAAAGGAGAAAAATATTTTGAATATGGATCTGTGAGTTTAATCATAATTTCTTGTTTGTTGACAAGAATGCAAGGCACTTATGTGCAATAAAAATGCATTCACCAACCACCTCTGAAGTATGAATGAAACTAAAACTCAAATATGCTCATCCATTATAAAAATGAGACCATGATGCAGCCATGGACCATGAAAAAAGAATTTTGTTCTTTCTAAATTTTAGAAATTAAAGGCCATTCAGCTTCTTTTTCTTTTTTCTTTTTAAATTCTTTTTTTAAAAGAATGAATTCAATTAAAAAAGGGGAAGTTATTTATTTCAAGATCTGTGAACATATTTGGTATCATCTTTTGGCAATCACAATCTTAAATGAAAATGAAATGCATTTAGTAGAGTTCTTTTTTTTTTTTTGGTAAATAATTAAAATATATTTTCAATTGACATCATTAGTTTAAAAAAAAAAAAAAAAAGTCTTAATCATTTTAAACTCAAATAAAAATTATTATAAATCTTGGATTTTAGTATAGTACCAACAAGAGAGGAGGCTGAAGCGTGCGAATAAGATTTACATACGACCTAACGGTACTGATTAGCAAGTAGATATAATTCAGGACACTCAAAATGCCTGGCATTTGTACATAAGATTAATTCATATTCAACTGAGTCAATACATAAATCATCAAGCTTTAGGAAAGCATATAAAATGTTTAAATTAGTATTCTTTCCTAATTTTAAATTCACAGATATAAACTTTTAAACTGAAATGCATTAATTTAGTGTTGCTTTCTTGTCTTACCAATAAGCTGTTCTCCAATTCATTTATTTTTTATACAAGAAGCTTATAATCAACAATCATATTAATGACAGTTACATCTTTTGCCTTCAATAAAGTTCAAAGTTAATAATTTCATATATTGTAAAAATAATGACAGATAAATATGTATAAACAAAAGAATATCTCTAATCAAAACAAGTTCACAAGTCATTGCCTTTATTTGATACACAGGCACAAAAGCACATAATAACATGTAATTGTAAACCCACCTGAGGAGCTGGAGCATCAGAAAGCTTAGGGGATGCCAATTTTGCAGGTGATCCATCAAAAAGACGGGAACAGTCTGTGTATGCAGATCCAAAGCCCACTCCAGCACCAAAAGCGACAGATGCCCAACGAGTCACCGGACTCCCTGGTATAAGTGCATGTGTAATTCAAACTTATCAATTAGGGGAAAACAGAAGCATTCCCTTGAGAAACAATAAATGCTTAAGAATGGAATTTTTCTTTTCCCAGTTACAGAGAATTTTAT
>SNVD02007663.1:0-30857 GCA_013180625.2 Boswellia sacra
CCTGTTACCACTCAACCCAGACCACAATTCCAACCTAATATGTCTAACGCCAGCAATCCTCAAAACATCAGGTTTGTAAGAACTCAAATGGTTGCTCAGCAAGAAGTGAAGCAAACTGTAAAACACACTGGACCCCAGCCGACAGAAAGGCCCCCTCGTGCCCCTCGAGCTCCAGATCCTAGACCACATCCATCAATATTTGATATAAAACAAGAGTCAAGCTACTCATTAATGAAGACGAAGGTTCCAATCTTGACATGTGATATTGAGTACTATGCACACCCAGCAGATTTTGTAGTTCCCGAAGGCCGGCCGTTTGTCAACTGCGTTTTCATGTTGATAGAGCATCACGATATCAGCGCTAAACTTAAAAAGGTCTGGTGTGAAGCTATCGAAGAGGCTGGCGGTTCATTCAGCGACAATATCTCAGATCTTAGCCACATCATCTGTGAAACTCGTTCGACGTCAATCTTTGCTGAGGCTATGAGAAACAGGATACGTTGCGTCACGGTGTACTGGATCAATGATGTTTTGCATTGCAATAAGATGACATATCCTTGGAAAGCTTTGCACCTTCCTATGCCTTTCGCAAAAGAAGATAGGCCACTGCAAAATCAAATAATATCGACTACAAATCTCAAAGGTCGAGAACGACGCGCTGTCAGGGAGATGATTTTGAAAACTGGAGCTAAGTACACTGATTACTTTAGCCAAACAAACACATTGTTGATATGTGGTAGTCCTAATGGTGAAAAGTTCGAACGCGCCATTGAGTGGCGCACCCCTCTGGCTAACTGTCAGCTTCTATCAGACTTCATTATCAGCGGAAGAGACTTTTCTCAGATGCTGGCTCACGCAAAATATCAAAACTTCAACAAGGGAGACCAACTCAAGCTTGACTCATATGATTTAATTCGTGATCTTATGCACCCTTGGACGAGACCGGTGCCGGTAAACGATAAAATAATCAAATTACCACTGATCAATGGTGTTGGTGAGAGTCCCGCAACTACAGAGGGTCCAGAAGTCAACAATCTACTTAACGGATGCACAAGCGACAACGGTCCAATAGAACAGGTCCCTACAACGCTGAACGATGCATCGACTACTCAAAATACTAATCCGAATGAAACAGTGGCTGAAGAGGTCAAACAGCCTGACGTAACTGATACAAAGGATGAAGAAACAGATATAAAACAGAAAATAGATCTCAATTCCGATGCAGAACTAAAACATGAGCATCAAGTTAAGAACTCAGATCCTCCGACTCTTGGTGCTGTATCAACAACTGATGAGGTAACTAAGGACACTGACGACAACGCTTGTAAAGATGCGGTGCCAATCAATACCGAGCCCTCAGAATCTCGGGTTGAAAGTCATATGGCACCACAACCGAGTACAAGCGATCTCAAAGAACCTATCCCAAGCGGGTCTAAATCAGATGAACCAAGCCAGGTCAGCAAGGTAGTGAGAACGTCTAACCTGCCTGTCCGGATCATGTTCACCAGGCTGGAACCTAAACTTGTCTCTCAACTGATGTCTTACGCCATCAAGCTTGGTTTGACGATAGCAGCCACACCTGAGACTTGTACACATCTCGTTGTTGATCGGCTCAGTAGAACAGCCAAATTTATCCGTGCATTTAGTCACGCTCGCCATATATTATCCTACAAGTGGCTGATAGAATCTCGTGATTATGGTCAGACGTTGGACGAAAAGTCATATATTTTACAAGATCCAGAGGGCGAGGCCAAGTATTCATTCAACTTGGTACATTCTCTGATCAAACGTAGCAAGCGTAAAGAGCTCATATTCAAGAACATGGTGTTCTTCGTCACACCAACAGTTATGTCGAATGTGGCGAGTTTGAAAGAAATGATTGAATCTGCAGGTGGCTGCGTGGAAACTAGGAAGCTACCAAACAAGGCTCAAATGGCTCAGTTGAAAAGTATTGGCAAGTGTTTTATTGTTGTTGCCAATCGTCAGGACTTGCATTTATGCTCGCCCGTCGATCCTGGCACTGAAATCGTCGACAAAGAGTTCATCATAAGCGGTATTCTGAGACAAGATATTGATTACGATGCACATCGAATCATAGTTCATCGACCGATACCTGTTTCTAACCAACCATCGACCAGCAGTGCTATAGTGCCTTCTCCAGATAAGAGGTTGCGTATAGAGTAGGCCGTCGCACCGAAAAACTTGTCGATACTCAATAAAAACTCGTCATCACTTTTGACAAGGTTTCTCTGACTGAACTGAACCCCAACTCTATCATAGTCTAGTATCAATTAAGTTTCTTCTTCAACAATAATTCATAGCTTGTGCGGACTCTTTAATTGATTCAAAGAGATCTATTGATCTTTGTAAATGCCTGAGGAAAGATGAGATTGGCTTAAATGCATTCGATCGTGATATTCTCTGGGAGGTCTGGCCCAAAATCCAAGATAGATTCTGTTGTGAATTGATGATAATCAACATGATATAAAAATTCTCTGAATGTCAACTACTGTGTCTTTGGTTATTCTTAGTGGGGGTTGTCCCCACTGTGGGCGGATTCTTTTTTCCAAGAGCCATCAATGAATTACGAAGCTCCTCGCGTTCTCTGATCAACTTCTCCTCCTTCTTTTTCCACTCATCTCTATTATCTTCAATAAGCTTCATCTTACCTAGCACGAATGGATCGGGATCTCCATAGTTGGGCGGATTTGCGTATGGGTCATAACCGAGAGTCGAGAGCATCGGCGCAATATCGGCCATGTCGCGAACTACATCAGCTGGCATGGCGCCTACCCATTTGGATAGCGTCTCAGTGTTAACAGGCTTTACCACCTGATCGGTGGACCTCTCCAATTTTGATAGCTCGATACCGTCAGGCTGATTTATGAACTTTTCATGGTGTAAAACTGTGCTATTCCAGGGTAGATCCAGAAATCTCAAGATACTTCTGAGAGTTTGTTCGGGATGGAGAACCAGCTGTTCGTAATAGACCGGATGACAAATTTCTGGACCCAGTTTTTTGCACTGTTCATACATTGAGCTTGTTGCTGAATTCCACTTCTTCAAACATTTTCGATAGTCTGTGATATCGAAACCGCTGATGGTAACCTTGCGAGAAACAATTGAATGAGCCACGGCTCGTCCATCACGTATCATGTAGAGGAATTTCGCATTTGGGAAGAGCGAATTTATATAGACAGCAGACTTGAGGGTGAAGGGGTCCTTATTGCACAGACGTTTAGCTGGTCTGCCATGACGAGCTATGATTTCTAACATGAACTCGCCAACAGCACGATCGAGAACTTCTGCCGTGATGCCTGCCTCTTTGAGCCTTTGTGATTCAAAAGGCGCTTTCACCCATGACATCCTCAAGTTCAATAGACGAGGTATAACCCTCGTCTCTCCACCGCAGCGAACATCGGGATGTGAGTCAAGCATAACACGCAACAAAGTGGTTCCACTTCGAGGCATGCCACCAATGAATACGACTGGCATGTCGCGACTGTACCTGTAGTGCTTTGAGTCACTCTTCATTTCGGCAGCGTCCTGTTCGGTGAGCTCGAGATATTTATCTTGGGGGAGCCATAGATCAGCTTGATTCTTGTCCGCAGGCCTGATTTCGGTAAAATAGTCGGAGTTTCTTGAATAAAGGAATAACATTATCACAGACGTTGTGCAGAATGCGCTAAGCGCAAGAAGCACCAGTCGCTTCGGCGATCTGTAAAAGATCATTGTCATTTGGGCGACAGTGATTTTATCATGAGGTAGTCTTTCGACGAGGTTGGCTTCCATGCGGAAGTTAGTGGAATTGGGGTGAGATCTGAGCCGAAGGTGCAGCGATAAGGTGTCTCTTCATCGTGGTGGCGTTCAATTTCTCAGGTGTTTGGTGGCGCAGTGTAACATTATTATTGTAGTCTTGCGTCGCACATTTGACACGAAACGGCGCCGTGCAGTGGCCAGGAAGAGCGCTGGGAGCATATGGTAAAGTTGGCCGTAGACCGTAGGATAGAAGTGCTCTTGCGCAAAAGTGTGTGACGTGACTTGGGATGGTAGCGGTAGGAAGATGAGATATGGAGCAGACGGCGGCTCATCACAGAAGTGAGAGTAATGTATCTGGACTAACGAACTTCATCCGCCTCGCTCGCTGATGGCAGTCACGTAGATCAATGATTGGTGTGCGAGCGGCCGCTCCCTCAGTCGCGCACGCAGGCGGATGCATGAAAGTGGCTGAAGTAGGGGTAGAGTAGGGTAGAGACCAGGATAGACTGGTCGGGTTAGTTGAACTTTTGACTCATTGCGAGAAGGTAGATGGCGCGTAATGAAAGGATAGCCACGAGTCCAGTACAATTGCCAGCCGTCTATGGCTACGCTTCGTCCACTTCGACGATCTGGACGTCGGTGTTGCCGATCATCAGGTCCGACTGATCTTCCACCAACTTGAGATCCACCTCATCGAGTAGAATGGGGTCCTCGAGCATCCGACCCTTGAGATCACATAGATGTGCGACACCGTTGACGAGCGATAAATAGCCGTCGCCTTCCCAGACTTTGGTTTTTTTTCCTGGCCTGTGTCGTCCGTAGAGAACTACGTAGCGCCTGTCAACCTTATGGGCAGCCTCTGTTTCTTGGATGTGTCTCACTGGCTTGCTGGCGTGTTGTTGATTGTCTGTTGAGTTTGCTCGGATTCTCTTGTTGCTGGGAGCATAGGTGCCATCGCCAACGTCGTAGGTGTCGACAGTCCTGTTGCTCGGTTTTGACTGGCGAAGCGAACTTTTGCTGGGCGCGAGTCTGTGGTCGTCGAAGGCTAGCGGCGGCTTGTCCAACAGAGCCGCATCCTGGCTCGGGTCTCGGTTGAACCAGGCCCAGAATTCCTCGTGGGATAGATAGAAGGGCTCCATGTTTATCGAAAACAACGAGACGACGTAAGTGGAGAAACTGAGATCGGGTGCCATACAGGACTCGTGTAACACGAGCAATTGTATGCAACACGAGCAAGTTGGGCGCGCGTGGGCCGCGGCGCACAGCTGGACGCGCGCCTCGGGCAAGGGCACAAACAACGGGGAGCAACAGAACCGTCGGACTGTCGGGCGGCCGAGCTGGATGCGCGCAGTTGTCTTGGAGCGCGCGTTTCGAGTTGCAAAAGCTTCGTCTGCTTCAGCGAGGACGCCCGAGCGCGCGCGCGCCCCCGTCGGTGCGATGTGACGACTGTCGCACGCAAGTTAGCTCCATTGCTACGCACGCATAGCACAAACCAGCGACACAATATACCACACGGCGTTGGATTGGTCGAGGTAAAGAGACACAGGCGACTAGAAAGAGGGAGAGAGAAAGAGAAAGAGAGAGAGAGACACGGAGAGAGATCAACTCGCAGCGCAACACCGCGGATAACATAGAGCGCAAACTCGGCCCGAGAACTCGCCGTTTAAAGGGCCAAGTGCACATTGGAGGTGGCCATTGCCGCCGTGGCCGTGGCCGTTGCCTTCATCTCCGCCTCGATCGGGAGGGCGTCAGTGATCTTTGCGCATCCGCCTCCTTGTTGGCGCTCGCCGCGTGGAGTCGCCTATTCACGAGCGACCCTTTGTGCCTCGTGCGCGCACTAGCACCGGGCTCGCGGCCGTGGCGTCGCCACTCAGCAAGCCAGAGAGCTAGTCTTTGCCGCAGTCTCACAGGGTTGCGTCGACTCGGGGGGACGTACGAGTTGGTGTGTTTGTGTGTGTGTGTGTGTGTGTGCGTGTGCGTGGAGGCTGGCTTAGGATTGACATAGTCACGCGCGTGCGTCGTTCGCGACCTAGCCCTTGGCCGCAGCCCCGGCTCGTGTCGCCTAGCGTCCCCTTGGTGGCGCTATGAAGGAGCGAAAGGCTGAGGAAGCGCGCGCCGTGTCCCCTAAGCGTCAGCAGCAGCAGGAGGAGGAGAAGCAGCAGCAGCAGCAGCAGCAGTTGCAAGCACCACAACAACAGCAGCATAAACATCAGGTCGCCAGCAAGTCGCCCAAGACAACAACATCAACACCTCCCTCGGCATCCTCATCATCCTCGGGCTCGCATTCGACCTCAGCGTCGGCCTCTTCGGCGGCGCCCACCACAAGGAAGAGCTCAGGCGGCGGCGGGCTTGCTGCGAGCAGATCGCTAACAGGCAAGAGCTCGGCCCATTCGGGGACAGGCGGAGTTGCGTCTGTGGCAAGCAAGAAATCGGCCACGTCGAGTACGTCGAGTCCAAGGTCGAGCGTGAGGAGAGTTGCGTCGGCCACGAGCAGCGCCAGCGAGCCGAGCACAAAGAGCGCCGCAAGCGGCACCACCCCTACGAGCAAGTCGTCCAAATCGTCTAACAAGATCACGAGCGGCAGCGCCAAGCGAACTCGTGCCAGAATGTCCGCCAAAGTCGAGCAACCACAACCACAACAACCGCAACAACAACAACAACAACAACAACATCACCATCACCACCAACAACAACAACAACAACAGTCCCACTCACCTCAGGTGGTGGCCAATGCAAAGTCACAGACCAACAACAGCTCAATAAGCGCCGCCGCGGCCGCCCGCGACAACGACAACGACGTCAACAACAACATCAACCACAACATCAGCAGCACCAAGAGCAACAACAAGATGGCCCAGTCGACGCTGGTGCACATGAGCAACCTGCGCATCGACTCGTCGGTGGCCTCGTCGCGGCTCACGGGCATCATTTGCACCATCGGGCCCGCCTCGAAGAAGATCGAGACGCTGATGGAGATGATCCAGAACGGCATGAACATTGCCCGGCTCAACTTTAGCCACGGCTCCCACGAGTACCACGCCTCCACCATCGAGGCCGTGCGCCAGGCGGTCAAGCGCTACAGCGAACAACAGAACATTCCCCTGTGTCCGGTGGGCATAGCGCTCGACACGAAGGGCCCCGAGATCCGCACCGGTTTGCTGGCGGCGGGCGGCGCCACTGGCGAGATCGAGCTGGTCAAGGGGCGCCCCATAAAGGTGAGCGTGGCGCAGGAGTTTGCGGAGCAGTGCAGCGCCGAGGTGCTCTATGTGGACTATGCCAACATCACCAAGGTGGTGGTGCCGGGCAACCGGATCTACGTGGACGACGGGCTCATCTCGTTGCTGGTGGAGTCGGTGCAGGAGAGCCACGTGATGTGTCGCATCGAGAACGGCGGCAAGCTGGGCTCGCGCAAGGGCGTCAACTTGCCCGGGGTGGCGGTGGATTTGCCGGCCGTGTCGGAGAAGGACAAGAAGGACTTGCTGTTTGGCGTCGAGCAGCAGGTGGACATGATCTTTGCCTCGTTCATTCGCTCGGCCGCCGGCGTGCACGAGATCCGTCGGCTGCTGGGCGACAAGGGCAAGTCGATACTGATCATCTCGAAGATCGAGAACCACGAGGGCGTCAAGCGGATCGACGAGATCATCGAGGCCTCGGACGGCATCATGGTGGCCCGTGGCGATCTCGGCATCGAGATACCGCCCGAGAAGGTGTTCCTGGCCCAGAAGATGATCATCAGCAAGTGCAACATGGCCGGCAAGCCGGTGATTTGTGCCACCCAAATGCTCGAGTCCATGATCTCGAAGCCCCGGCCCACGCGCGCCGAGGGCTCGGACGTGGCCAACGCGGTGCTGGACGGCGCCGACTGTGTCATGCTCTCGGGCGAGACCGCCAAGGGCGACTATCCCGTGGAGGCGGTGCGCATGATGCACAAGGTGGCCCTAGAGGCCGAGGCGGCGCTCTACACGACGAGCATCTTCACCGAGCTCAGCCTCATGACTCCCTCGCCTTGTGATCCCTCGACCGCCATCGCGCTGGCCGCCGTGAGCGCCGCCGTGAAGCTGCCCGCCGGCGCCATCATAGCGCTCACCACCACCGGCCAGACGGCCCAGCAGCTGTCCAAGTACCGGCCCCGCTGTCCCATCATCGCCATATCGCGCAACTCGCAGACCACCCGCCAGGGTCACCTGTGGCGCGGCATCATGCCGCTGCTCTACACCTCGCCCAAGCTCGACGATTGGTCGCAGGACGTGGACGCGCGCGTCAACGCCGGCATCGCCAAGAGTCTCAGCCTGGGCCTCCTGAAGCAGGGCGACCACGTGATCGTGGTCACCGGCTGGCGCCGTGGGCCCGGCTCCACCAACACCATGCGCATCCAGACGGTCAAGTGAGCAGCGGACCAATGTGACGGCGGCGTTGTGGGCGGCGGCGGCGGCGGCGGTGACGGCGACGGCCAGTGCCTAGGGTCGGGCTGGCCCTTCAACTCACTCGGTGGAGGCGCTGGCTCGCTAGAGTTTGAGGCCAGCCACGCGCACTGGCCGGGACGCAGTAGACTGGCCCCCTAGATGGGCCCATAGGACACGCACATAGTAACCCGAGCAATCAGCAGGATCCACGCGCCCACGTGATATTGTTTCATACACACCCACACCCACACCCACACCCACACCTCCACCCGCTACCTCACCTGAATAGATGGACACGAACACAGGCGCGCGCGCACACACACACACACACACGATCGCCCCCGAGTGCAATCAGTGGCGCCCAGACGCCCCATCATTGCGTACCTCTTTTCTACTCCGGAACGATCGTCACCACACAACAACAAGTTCACTACTTCTCTGCTATTATAGTTACTACTACTACCATTGATTATTACTCTGATTATTACTTGTAGGTGCCCCGCGCAGCGCGCGCGCCACTTCTCTCGAGCTCGATATTAAGGCGCCCGCTGACGATTATTAGTACTCTCGCAGACATGTTTACAGACACAAACACACACACACACACACACACATCTTTATATCTTTATATATATTTTTATTTTCGCCAATGCTCGCCGGCGCCCGTGGACAGGGCGCGCGCCAGCGGCGTGTCGCCGGCCAGCGCAAAGGTGAACAGGTAATCTGAGGCCGGGGTGTAGTTGACGAACTCGCGCAGGTTGGCGCCCATCTGGGCGCTAGTCAGGTCGCCCGTGATGAAGCAGTCGGGCTCATAGCGCCAGTAGGAGGCGCGCGCCTGAATGCTGAGACCCCGATGCGAGCGGCTCACCGACTCGGGCGGCCCGCGGGCGCCGAAGAGGGCGCGGATGCGGCGCGACCGGAGCTCCTCGTACATGGTGACGCCCGCGACGGCGCGTCTGAGTATCTGGTAGGAGTTGTAGGCGCCAATGAGAGCGTATTTGGCCACCCATAGGAAGCCGAGGATGGGCCAGAAGTGGGACCAGTCGCGGCCAGTGAGGCTGCTTGCGTGCATGATGGTGCCGTAGATGGAGGCCAGCGAGAGGGCGAGCATGGCGAGCAGGAAGTGGAGCCGATTGCGGCGCCCCACGCAGGTGCCCAGGTAGGCGCAGTGGTGGTCGAAGTCCTGCACGCAGCGGTTGCAGTGGTTGCAGTGGCGACTGCGCGCCCGGCGCACACACTGGCACTTGTGGCACAGGAGCCGCACCGCGTCCTTGAGCTCGAAGTGGGCGCGCCAGCTGGCGGGCGCCAGCTTGGCCATCAGCTCGGCGTGGCCCTCGGCCTGGCCCGGCTCAAGCTTTGACCAGAGGCAGCGTGGGCGGCGGGGTCTGGCGTGGGCGGCGCGGACGCCTGCTGGGTGCCGGCGGCGGCGCCGGCGCGGCGCTCGCTGGCGAGCTGTGCTGCGGGTGGCGCTCGAGGCCGGCGGGCGAGCATCTCGGAGAGCGCCGCCAGGTACTGGAGATTGTCGCGGCGCAGGTAGCCCGGATTTGTGAGCATCGTGCGCATGGTGAAGGCCATTGTGAGCGCCGAGGCGACCAGGAAGACGCCCCCGCGTAGGCCCAATAAAATCTCGCCCCGGGCGCCCGCGTACTGGGGCGCCCAGAAGATTAGCAGTAGCGCGAGGTCGAGCAGTAGGAGAGTCTTGAGGAGCGCCGACTTGGCGAACTTGACCAGCTCTGAGTTGTTGGTCCAGGTGGCGCGCACGAGCAGCTTGCGCAGCTCGTCGCTCTTGCTGGCGGACAGCTCGAGCGCCCGGCGCTGCCGCTCGAGACTGTCCTCGTGCTCGGGCGCCACGGTGGTCTCGATGAGCACCGAGCCGGCGCCCTGGGCGAGACGAGTCTGGGCGCGCCACAGCCAGCCGATGGCGCTTACGCGCCCAAACAGAATGGCCAGCTGGAGCGGGCGCACGCCCGTGGCTATTATCTGCTGGGCGCGCTCCTGGTCGCTCACGAGCGGCTGCTCGAGCGCGAGCGCCATCTCGGCCGAGGTCAGGTTCTCGGCGGCCTCGTCCAGGTTGGCCGCGCTGGCGGCCGTCGTCCTGGGCCCCCCCAGGGCGCTCGCCGACGCTTCCTCGGCGGCGTTCCTCAGGGCCGTGCTCATGGTGTCGGCGGGCGTGTCGCTGTCGTTTGGGTGGCGCGCGCCCGCCGTTGTGTCCACGCGCACTGACTCGCGCGCCGGCCCCAGCGCGGCCACCTGGACGAGCTGCTGGTCGATCACCAGCAGCATGCTCACGATGTCGTCGTAGTCGTTGGCGATGGCCAGATGGAGCAGGTTCATGCCGTTGAGCGGCTCCACCTGGCGATAGTCGGCGCCCTGGCAGATGAGGAAGAGCGCCATCTCGGCGGGCCGCGCGCCCAGCGACCAAAAGTTCTTGCGCAACAGGTCCTTGATGGTGTCCATGCGCTTGGAGCGCGGCGCTGCGGCGCGCATCAGCGGCGTCTGGCCGTCGGCGTCGCGCTCGCCGAGCAGCGCCTCGGCCGGGGGCCGCTGCTGGGGGTGCTCATTCTCCTCGGGCGCCTTGAGCGTCTTGAACTGGTGCTGTCGCTGCTGTTGCTGCTGGTGCTGCTGCCTGGCGTCGGCGCCCAGCAGCACGGCGGCCGCCTCGAGCGAGCCATTCATGGCGGCCAAGTGGAGCGGCGTCCCGTTCGCCAGCAGCCGGTTGCGACACCTGAGGCTGGCCGCGCTTGCTGGCCCCTTGGCCAGCAGCTGCTCGAGCATGTCCGAGCGATTGTTGATGGCCGCCCAGTGGACGGGCCACAGGCCCGCTCGATCTGGGCCCGCCGTCAGGCCGGCCGGCGCCAGTCGGCGCAGGTCCTCGAGGCTCTTGCCCGAGCGGAAGTGCGTGAAGGCGGCCCAGTCGAGCTCGCGCTCATCGGGCCGCTCGTCGGGCGCGGGCCCGGGCGCGGACGGGGGCGGCGGCGGCGGCGGCGCCGCTGGCTCGGCTCGTTTCTTGTGGCGCCGACTGGAGTCGCGCTCACGCTCGCGCCGCCTAGACTCGGACCTCTGCCTCTGTCTGCCGCTTCCGGTCGTGTTCCTGGCGCTGTTGGCGGAGCCGGCGCCGGCTTGAGCGTCGGCGCCTCGGCTCGGGCCGCCCTCGCCGCTTAGCTGCCGGCCGAGCCGCGTCGGCTGGCATGGGGCCGCTCCTGGTCGGCGGACTTGATGAGCGGCGTGACGCTCCAGACGAGATAGAGAATGGCGAGCAGGTTGGTGATGAAGATGGCGCTTATGCAGAGGACCGTGAGCGTGTCGAGTTCGTGGGCCTGGGGCAGGAAAGGCTCGTCGTGCTGGTCGTCCTCGGCGTCGTCGTCGTCGTGGACCTCGTCGTTCGGGGCCGCCAGGCCGCCAGTTTCCATCGCGCTCTCCAGTGGGTCGCGCCCGCTGGGCCACCGACGCGCGCGATCCTCGAGCGCCGGCTGCCCGCCAGCTGCGGGCAATTATGGATTTTTTCGCGCTCCTCGTCGGCACCGATCAGACGAGCGGTTTTGGCCGTTCCGCTGTCGCCCCAGCCCCGTGCGTTTCTACGTAAGCCTCCTGACTGACTGACTGACTGACTCATTGAGTCTGTATATGCGCCCCCTGCCTATCGATCGTCGTCGACGCCATGACCATCGTCACGCTCCTCGTGCTGGGCCTCCTCTTCGTGGCGGCCCTCGTGCTCTTCCTCGTCTACGTCTACTGCGCCGCCACTCGCAGCGGCGTCGCCAACGTCGCCTCGATCGCCCGGATGCTCGAGTCGCGCGCCGCGCCCACAACTTCGCCCGCCGCCGCCGCCCGCCAGACCTCGTCGTCGACGCCGGCCACCAGCAGCGGCGCCAAGACGACGGCGCCCACGGCCACGCCCACCGCCAGCAAGAGCCTCCAGTCGGGCCGGGCGCTGACGAACACACTGTGCGCCGGCCTCAAGAGTCTGTTGCGCGGCCCGCTGGCGGGCGTGGCCAGGCAAACCGCATTCAAGACCATGTTGCCGCCCGCGCCCAGCGCCCTCAAGGGCCCGGCGCCGGCGGCCGCCAAGAGTAGCGCCCGCAGCCCCGCCTCGCTCCGCTTCAGAGGCACCAAGACGGCCAACAACAACACCACCACCATCAACAACAACAACAACAACAACAACAAGGGCGCCGCCGCGACCGGAAGTGGCGCCAAGTCGCCCATTCTGGTGATTCCCAACAAGTCGCTGACGTCGCTCAAGTCGAGCTCGGCGCTCAAGTCGAACGGCTCGGGCGCGGCCGGCGGCGCGAACTCGTCGGCGAGTGCGGCCAAGAGCGCGCGTAATGAGACGACGGCCGCTCGTCGGGGCAAGGCGGCCAAGAGCAGCGACGGCTCGGCCGAGAACAGTGATTGCTGAGCGCTCGCAGTTGTGTTGTCGGTTGTGTGTAGTTGCTGTGTGTAATAAACAGAACACTGTCGTTGCGGTAAGGATTTGCCACTGCCAGAGAGAGAGAGAGATGGAGATGAGAAGAGAGAGGGGGGGGGGGATATGAGAAGAGAGAGAGAGAGAGGGACACACAAACATAGCGAGTGAGCGAGACAGAGAGAGAGTCAGACAGAGAGAGAGAGCCGTTTGGCGGTCGCCCTTGCGACCGAGCGACGGCGGATCGATATGATTGGCGCCATTGTTGTTACGCACTCTCTCGCCCTCGGCGACCCTCGAGCGATGGGCCAGCTCGGGCGAGCTCTTTTTAGGCTCGCATTTCCACTAATGACGACACATTCCGCGTGCGCGCTCGCGCGCGCGTGCTCGCTCAGCTTGACTCAAGCTCGATGTGCGCGCCCGAAACAACGAGCGTCTACGGCCGCGAGCGGCAGTTAATAAGTGTCATTAGCTGGCGCTAGTCAACGAGCGCGCACAAATTGAGCCCTCTCGGTGTCAACGAACAATGGCGATCGAGCGGGCCTATGGGAGGCGAACAGGTGAGAGCGAGAGTAAGGCACTCGAGTAGTTTGCAAACGACACTCGTGCGCCCTCGTAGACAGTGCGCGCCCGTCGAAGCATATTCAGGCAGCACACAGAGACGCTGGGCTCGGCGAGCGCTCGGGCGAAACTGTGAGCGCGCTCGGCAACTCACACGGGCGCACCTGAGTGGAAAGTAGGCGAGCGACTAGCTGCCATGGGTTAACCTTGAAAATGGAAGCCAGCCTTTGGTGGTGCTGCTGGTGCTGCTAACGGAGTTGTATGAGCTTGCGCTCGGCTTGGCGTTGCTTGCAAAGCCATGATCTCGGGGTTCGAAAATCCATCCGCTCAAACGCGCGCGCGTTCGTCACCAACCAACGAGAGAACGTCTTGGCGTTCGAGCAATTCAGATTGCAAGTTTGTACTGGCGAGGGCGTGTGCGCGAGCGCCCGACTGCGCTCGTCAGGCGTAGCCCCTCTAAAGTGGCGCCGACACGAGAGAGTGCGCGAACCGACAGAGCCTACCCCTTGCTGGTAGGCGCCCCCTCCCCTTCGAGCGCCTTTCGAGCCACCAGCTCACCTGTTCGCTATGGGCGCGGGCCGAACAACGTCCACACCGACGATAAGGAAGCGAGCTAACAGAATCGCTCGCGCGCCCGTAGGCTCTCGCGATTGAGTCACCTGACAAGGCGCCACTTCCTATTGGGCGACGTTGGCGCCAATACAATCGAATGGGCGCTGGCGTGCTCTATGGCGCCAGGGTCAGTAGCGCACGATCTCGGGCTTCGCAAAATCAATTGTTGCACGCGCGCGCGTGTGTGTGTGTGTGTGTGTGTGTGTGTTAGCGTGTAAGCATGTGTATGTATGTCTGATTGTGGGCTCGGCTGGAGTGGGTGGGCGATTTTGATCTAATTACATGAGCGTGTCAGTGTTCGTAGTCGTCGCTGTGGCGCTGTAGTATACAAATGAGCACTCGTTCGAGAGCGCGCGGCTCCAGTGTAGTGTTGTTTAGTGTGGCCGAATGAGAGACTGGCAACTGGACAAAGACGCTCGACGAGATGACGAGCCCACCGACCAGTTGAGAGCAGACATCCCACACTGAACGGCCGAGTGAGAGGCTCGAGCGTGAGACCGCCGCCACCAAGAGGCGAACCCACCATATTCAAGCGGATGACTATGTCCGCGCTTGCACAAACTCTGCTCGTCAGCCTCATCTTTCTCATTGTGCTAAGTGACCAACTAGTCGGCCCGCAAGGAGCTTTAGCCAACAGCAGCTTTAACCGCGCCCAGCAAACCGCCGCCGGCCGCATCCGACCGCCAGGTGCCCGTGACCTCCGCCAACAGGCGCCCAGTCCACTGCCGCCCGCCAACAGCTCCAAAGTCGCCCGAGTGAAGCGCGTCCTGAGCCAAATGGCGCCAGCCAAGCGGTCGGCGCTCGCCGAGGCGACGAGTCACAAAGAAGTGGTGAGCAACAAACGCTTCCGTACTTCCGGCAAACTGTTCGCCGCCAGCCATCAGGCCACATCTTCGCTCTCGACCTCAGCGTCGTCGTCTCCGTCGTCGTCGGCGCAAAACAGAAGCTCGGCAGCCGCTCTAGCCGACGTCAATGACCTCAACAACAACTCGATTGTAACAACCAATGGTGATGACAGTAGCGGCCAACACAACCGCAACCAGGCGGCCAACTGGAGACGCGACGTCGACTCCATCAACGGCACAATCGACCTCACCCAGTACGGCCGCAATGACATCGACCGGCTCTACGGCGACGCGCTGCTGGTCTACTTCAAGAATTTCAATGAGTAAGTCCAACTCGGGCGCCCCACTGAAAGACAGAGGGAGAGAGTTCTCGATAAGCGTCCATCCAACTAACATAATCATTCAAACCCCAAGAACTCTGCCCGTCCGTCGCGAACTGATTAGTATCAGTAGTACGCCCACCGAGGCACAACCAAATCGTTCGGGTGCCCATAACGGAACCATACCCATCTACAAGTCAATCACCAAATGAATGCGCGACGGAACTCGAGTGGAGTAATAAACACCCGACCTCCCCCGATATAACTGACCTCCATTACTGTCTAGAGATGGTAGCCCAGAATATCGAGATAATGTTGACAATATTCTTGAGCTTTCTCCATGCGTAGAAACTCCTTCTTCTGTGCTCCTCGCAGGTTCTTTTCATTTCTGAATCTTTTAAGAGTATTTCGACTAGAAAGCTGATCAATTAACCGCTAGACGGGGTGTATAAATCACTGAGGATCACCATGAATTTTCGTGTTTTCGAGGTTACTGACGATCGACGCCCGATCGACTGACTGTAATGCCGCCTCAGGTGATGACTTCTCACGCAATCGAAGGTACGTGTTTTGGCCAAATTCGTCAAAACACAGACGCGCGCACACACGCGGCCGCTTGCGTGTATCCTGGAATTGAGCTCACAAATAAAGTCGCCCACGTCAACTCACCTCCAAATGACAAGTGTCAATTACATGACGACGATGAATAAACTCAATCAGTATATTTGCCATGGTCCTTTGAATTATCCTCTTCTTTAGTCACATGCACTCTAATATTGGAAGAAACTCTAGCGCAAGCAAAGCACGCACAACAAGATTGCGTCAGACGGCGAAGCTGATAGATTCTTCACAACTGCCGGGCGACGATTCCATTCTTCAAGTCGACCATGGACGAGCTCGTCCAATCGGTCGTCTGCTACAATCCGAGACCCATCATATTCCATGGCTATCTGGCACCTTTCTTCGTCCTTCAAGCCGCAGTGTTCTACTATTTCTCAAGCCACAAGTCAGCTAGTGACACGACGTCAAACGCTGACTCCACCAGTACTACAACCACCGCAGGTCTAGCCTCTGCCGATTCCAATACTGACAACTTCGCCGAACGACACTCTTTCGAGATCGGCGTGATATCTGTCGCTATTTCGGTGGCAGCTCAAGTTATCACCTATCTGTTCTGTCACTGGTCTGTCGATGTTAAATGTCTGCTCAGCTACTCACGAGTAACAAACCCGCATCTGGCCAAGTACGTAAAAGTGACACCAACACCTAACAACGGCTCCACCGAGCTGGTACCCTTGCAGCGAAGCACCATTTCCCACCAAGTTGTGCTCTGGTTTGTGTTCCAGAAGGCGAAGTATGTCTACGATGATAAGTCGCAACGCTTCGTAGCTCTCGAGTTTCCATGTGATCAAAAATTCTCCCACTATTTGCAATGGAAGGGTCATCAGAAACCCGAGGAAGTAGAATTGATTGAACGCTGCTACGGACGCAATGAGTTAGAGATGGTTATTCCAGAATTTAGCGAACTATTCAAGGAACGCGCCACGGCGCCTTTCTTTGTATTTCAGATATTTTGTGTGGGCCTATGGTGCCTGGATGAGTTCTGGTATTACTCAGTGTTCACCCTGTTCATGCTGGTCACATTTGAGGTGGTTCTAGTTAAACATCAGCTCAGGAACATGCAAGAGATAAGGCGCATGGGCAATCAGCCTTATATGGTTCAAGTTTACAGGCAGCAAAAATGGCGTTCAATACGATCTGATCAATTGATTCACGGTGATCTGGTCGCCATTGTGCGTTCTGAGAACAGCGTACCTTGTGATGTTTTACTAATTCGAGGTTCATGTATTGTTGATGAGTCTACGCTCACAGGCGAATCTGTACCACAGATGAAAGAACCCCTCGAGGATGTGGGTGCAGCAGCCGAACAGACGCTCGATATTAACAGAGACAAGTTGCACATCCTTTTTGGAGGCACCAAAGTCTTACAACATAAGGCACCATCCAAAGAGCCTGGCTGCATCGGGTTCGTTTTGCGAACGGGATTCCATACATCTCAAGGAAAGCTATTGAGAACCATCCTGTTTGGTGTCAAGCGCGTGACCGCAAATAGTTTCGAGACGTTCTGCTTCATTATGTTCTTGCTATTCTTTGCCATGATATCTGCATACCACGTCTGGACAGAGGGTATCAAGGATCCAAACAGGAGCAGATACCGTCTCTTCTTCGAATGTACAGTCATCATAACGTCTGTTGTACCGCCCGAGCTACCTATAGAATTATCGCTAGCTGTGAACACCTCACTGATATCTTTATCTAAATTATTTATCTACTGCACAGAACCCTTCAGGATACCTTTTGCGGGTAAGGTAGAATACTGTTGCTTTGATAAGACAGGAACTCTAACAAGCGATGATCTCATTGTAGAAGGTGTTGCAGGCATACCCACAAATGAGCAAGTTGAAGATGATGCTGATGATGAGTCAAACTGTAAAACTCTTACAACTTCAAACTCCTGCGCCTCAACCAACAAAGCCCCTCAGTCAGCATCTCTGATCAAATCTCACCTCGGCAATAGTGATCAGGTTAAGCCACTACAAGATTGCCCCAACTTTACCCAACAAGTCCTAGCCTCATGTCACTCTCTCGTGCATCTCGATGAGAAACTAGTTGGCGATCCACTCGAGAAGAAAGTGCTCGAAGCTGTAAATTGGAACTACAGTAAATCGGGTATGGTAACTCCGAAGAGAGGTCGAACCCTTCAACCTCTCAAAATTCACCAGCGTTTTCACTTCAATAGTTCTCTCAAGCGCATGTCCGTGATAGCTAGCTACAAAATGGTCATGTCGAGCGAGAACGTATACATTTGTACGGCGAAGGGAGCCCCAGAGTTCATGCGACCTCTGTTCAAAGAAATACCGCAATATTATGATGAGTTGTATCTGCAGATGTCTCGACTCGGTGCCCGAGTCTTGGCGTTGGGATACAAAACAATAGGGCAAGTCAGCAATAACGAGTTGGCCGAAATGAAGCGAGAAGATGTCGAGAAGGGGTTGATGTTCGCGGGATTTGTTCTCATATCGTGTCCCTTGAAGCCTGATTCCAAGGAAGTGTGCTCTGAGCTGTTAAGCTCAGGCCATCGTCTAGTTATGATCACTGGTGATGGACCCCTAACAGCATGTCATGTTGCGAGCGTCCTAAACTTTATACAGAAAGATATCCTTATACTCACAAAAGCAGCAGCGAACGAAAAAAGAACTGATATCGTGCGTGAGCGTAAGGAGGTCAGATTTGAGGATTGGAACTGGGTCTCAACTAATCATGAGACAACAATTGCATTCAACAAAGTCTGTGATGAATTTGTTGAATTCTCGAAGAGCTACGATCTCTGCCTCACGGGTGATTCTATGGAGTTCTTAATGAAAGAGCAAAAGGAAAGTCTAGTATTTGAGATAGTTCGCCGAGTCAAGGTTTTCGCGCGTGTTTCTCCCAAGCAGAAAGAACTAATCATCAATATCCTCAAGTCGAGAGGTTCCTCGGTCCTTATGTGCGGAGATGGAACTAATGACGTCGGAGCGCTAAAGCATGCCAATGTTGGTGTCGCACTGATATCGTCATCAGCACCACCGCCTCAACCGAGGTCTGCGATATTGGCGGCTCGACAGCAGTTACAACAACAACATCAGAAGGCAATCGAAGAGATCGACTCAAATGAGAATCTGAGTCCAAAGCAACAAATGGCATTAGCTAAAAAGCAGGGTGTGTCAGGTAAATCAGCAAGCAAACAGCGACAACAAGCAATCGGCTCTGAAGTGCAACCTCTGGCACCCATGACGCAAGAGGAGCGGCGGCGTCAGAAGATTCTAGAGGCCCAAGCGAAATTCAAAGAACTGCTCGAGGAGCAAGAGCGAGGTCAGTTTGTTAAGCTAGGAGACGCGAGCATAGCTGCTCCTTTCACATCACGTTTGTCGTCCACTCAATGCATATCGCATATCATCAAGCAAGGCAGATGCACTCTCGTAACTACCTTGCAGATGTTCAAGATCTTGGCACTGAATGCATTGCTCTCAGCCTACTGTCATAGTGTCCTTTACCTGGACGGTATCAAATTCAGCGATAGCCAAATAACAATCCAGGGGCTATTGAGCACATTCTGCTTCCTGTTCATTACCAGATCGCAGCCTTTGAAAAAGCTGTCCGCTCAACGTCCACTGCCCAACATCTTCAACGTCTACACCGTGTTGACTGTCACATTACAATTTGTTGTGCACTTTTCTGCACTAGTTTTTCTCTACAGTCAGGCCAAAATCTTTCAGGAATCAATAGACTCCACAAATCAAACGAGCAACTCTACGTCTTTGGAAGACGATCTTCTCGCGACAACCGCAAGCAGCCTCGCCGACACTTCAAACTCAACTGCCTCACCGCTCGTTCCTGATTCATCCGCGACACCATCAACTATCCTCTCTCCAGTGCACACTGAATTCAAAGCCTCGCTGGTCAACAGTACTGTATATATAATATGGGTGGCTGTGCAGTTGGCCACCTTTATCGTCAACTACAAGGGTCACCCGTTCATGCAGGACTTACGCAGCAACACACCTCTGTGTTACAGCTTCATAGCATCTACATTTGTTGTGTTCGCATGCGTCAACAACTGGTCACCTAGTCTGACCGAACAATTATCGATGGTTGAATTTCCGACTGAGTTCAAGCCCATAGTCTTGGGCACCATTGTAGGTGATTTTCTCGGTTCTCTATTTATAGATAGGATATGCGAATATTTATTCGGAAGGTTAAGGTTAAAGCCAATCTAAAGGTCAATTGTTCCGAGTTCAATGATACAGACGGAAACAGATTAAAATTTATCCATCGCACAGGTGTACATGCTGGCAATTCATGTACATTGCTAGGAGTAAGAAATTTCTCGAGGATGAAACTCTGATTTAGAAGAAAAAAAAGTAAAATAGGTAATCAAGTGATAATTGTAATAATCGCTACTGCAAGACGTCTGGCGAGAGTCTTGTGCTAACATTTGGTTGAGCGCTCAACGTCTGCTCTATTTATAACTGACGTTCCTACCATCTTGTGAACAACTAACACTCGTCTCCGAGCACCCTGACCCAACCATCCCGAAAGTGCTCGCATGAATTCGCGTGATGACAGAAAGTTGAAGCAATTTTTCACTCTCTCATCTAGCGATCATCGAACTTGACGGTGTATGCCCGTATCGAGTCCCGCGCAACAGTTTAGCGAGCACAATTGCCCTTCGCCGTATCTAACCAAACTGTGTACGAGGGTGACAATCTCTATTGAATGGTTGGGTAATCATTATATTGAATGCACGTCCCCACCTATACCCAACAAAGCCAAGCTCCCTCAACTGCACCCAAAAGGAGTCTCATCAGCGACAGTGGACTATACCTGTTTAGTAGTAGCCACTACCACTTCGCAACGATGAAACGCTGGTTGACGAAAGACGAATCTGATTTGTCCAGCGTGTGATTTCGCTCCTGATCATTGCTAACAGCACTCAGACACTGCTCCTGTCGACGCTTAGCTTGCATCTGTCGATGGCCGCTCGCTCACCTGTTGGTGGTGCTTGCAGCTCAACACGAGGCTGAATATCTCGGATCTCCAAATGCTTCCTCGAGCAATTTGTTCAATCCATCCGACAAGTCGGGCGCAGAGTCCCTTCAGCAATCATTCAGTGGTGATCGGCCATCACAGTCAGTAGTCCCTATCAAACAGGTCGTTTTGTTTTGCGCCACGTATCATTTGTCGTACAACTTCGGCTTCGTCAGCGCCTCACACAACATTATGCTTCAGACAACTGGAAATGACGCAATACGACCGGACCGAGTCCACTCTTGAATGGCTGTTTGCGTACAAATTGCGCCAGCTTGGTCATCGTCAACTGGTAACCGGCACGAAACTGGCCTCAAGTGAAGAAAGAGAGTGTGGACGAGAGCGAAACTAGAGCCGATTGCACTGCTTTCACAGTGAACTTCCAATCTCATTTTGCATCGAGACCAAGCCCACACCGTAAAGTGGAGCCTTTCCTGTCCAAGATCGAGCAGAAGTTCAATATCAAGTGGTCCGGATGTGTGCGCAAGATCTCTTTTCACCTGCGACCAGCATCAGGCCGGCTAGGCTTCGACAATGTCGATCGAATGGATGGCCGAGCAAACGAACCAGAGAGCAAGCGGCCGGTCGAACAGGTGCGAGGATGAGCACGCGAGCGACCGAGTGCACTAACACACAGACACACACAAACAAACAAACAGACTTCTTGTGTGTTCAAGCCCATTCGGGCTCCACTGTCGCTTGCCTACTAGTCAGTGAGTCAGTTAGTAGTGCTGGCCAGCATAAGCGGCCCCACCATAGTCGTCATCATGGTCGCCGTAGTCGTCGTCGTCGCCGCCGCTGACTCAACAATTGACGATAATACGAACCAATTTCGAGGGCTGTCGGTGGCCGGGATGCGCCGCCTTGAGAGTTGCTCTTGTGACGCCAATCTCAGCCCTCTACACTGTTGTTGTTGTTATTGTTGAATCAATTGCACAACAACGACATCGACAACCACGACGGTGACATTAGAGTCGCGATCTCGACTTATTGTGTGCCGCCATCGTTCTCAAGTGCATTGAATTGCTCGGCTGGCCGCCATCGGCGCCGCCGCCGCCGCCGCCACCGCCGCCACAGTTGTTCAGTAGGCGGAGCTTCTGACGTGGGGATTGAGCGGCGCAGACGGTCAAGTGACAAGCGTTTGGCTAGCCAGTCGCCGCTGTCGCGCAGCCCACACTGGCCGATGATGAGACCGTCAACGATCGTCGCCTTTGTTCGGCGCCGCGCGCGAAGTTGCTCGAGCTTACGCAACCCTTGGTAGCATCAGCGCTGGCACTGCTGCTAGCCAGGCGATCAGAACATCCACCGGTTGAGGGAGAAATTTGCGTAGCCTAGACATTGAACCGGCGGCGACGCTCTGATGCAGGCCTTGAGCCGCCTGGAGATGCCTTCTGTCAGCTGTGTTGGCGGACCGGCTGGCTCCAGCCACTGCTAAGCATCGCTGTTGATTCACACCCCGAGCGAGTGACAACCAAAGTGTCGCTCCTGTAGGGCCGCCAGTACGTGTGCGTGTTCGTGGTAGTGTGGGTGCTGGATCACTTGAGTCCAATGTAAATCACTCCATCAGACTCTCGACGACAATTGCGTGCCTGCCATCGTCGGAATACTAAAATAAGACCCCTAGCGAGCAATTGTCGCGGGGTGCAAAGCAAGCGCGCTGGTCTCACCTGGCCACCTGACCGCTTGCACGGACGTCTACCTACTGAGCCCTGATAGCCAGCCTTGCGAGTCTGGAAAGTGGCCCAAAGAGCGGTGCATAAGCAGCAACGACAACTACGAACGAAAGCCAGTGACGACAACACCGGTCGCCCCTTTTCAGCGCCGCCCAGCGAAGAATCCACAGCGCCCAACCCACAGCCTGAGTACAGTGAGTTGGACACGCGAATGAGCTGCATAACGAACTGGACCACGTCCACCAACGAGAGATCGGTTCGCTATAACTAACGAGAGATCAGTTCATATTCGGCGCTTAGTTGCACACTAACCACCCAAACGACAACCAGCGATGCAAATCAACCCCAATCAAAATCGGCCGATCCTCGAGCAGCAACGCTCGCAACCCAGCTCAAGCCCAACACAGTCAACACCCAACTCAAGCATGGCCAAGCTAAGTGTTGCACCTATCGACCGGAAGCTATGCGTCATCCTCGGCGCGACGTTGTTGGTGATCGTCGCTATGCTAATATCGACCACAGTCGAGTGCCATTACATGAAGAGGTCGCAGTACCACGAGCAGGTTAGTAGTCTATAGATATAAGCATAATTATAGCAGTATATAAACCTGCATTGCTTCCATTTGGATTTCATGTGCAAATGCTCACCTCTCTGCACTACCCAACACACTCGGCACGATCCGCACCAATTCTAACGCGAGCAGGGCGTTCATGGGCCCAAGAGCTACAAGTTCGGCTACACCTCCGGCGACCACAAGAATCCGCAAGAGCGCCACGAGGTGTCTGACGGCCACGGCCACGTCAAGGGCTGGTACTCGTTCGTGGACGCCAACGGCAAGCACCAAGTCGTCCACTACGAGGCGCACCCCAAGTACGGTTTCAAGGTGCTCGCCTCGCACAAGTCCAAAGCCTACAACACCGGCAAGCGCCATTATAATTCTTGATTTTCCGCATTCATCTCTGTGTCCCCCGCTCTATTTATTACTGTCACATACTCGACTCATAGACGGCAATGTTAGGTCTAATGTGACCGCACCTGTAAGATAAGTTTGACTTTGGGAATAAATGAATCTAATGATCGCTAGACTATTTGGGAAACTCTTTCTTCCGCATCTCCACGACTCAATCCTTATTGTGCATTGTGCATGCTAGACGTTCTATGCTCACGGGATGTTTGATTGCTCACGTTGGCCATTAGAGCATAAAGTCACTTGTTGACAGTCTGTTGAGCATAGACATGATGTGGACCAAGCACATAGTGATTGAATGGATGGAGCAACTTTCTCCCAGCGCCAAGTAGTGTGAGAACAATGATCACAATCTTTGAGTGCGACTTTGTTGCGATACTACTCACCCAAGAGGAATCGAGAAGAGGCGGGTTCGACATGGTCAAGATGCGCTCTCGTCCCTCCAAAGTCTCGATCACGCCCAATGGAGGTCACAACATTAAAAGATGCAAAATCAATGAGTTAGGCGGGACTGTAGTTTACAACTATTTATTACAGATCTTATAAAGACATTAGATTCGTCTCTGACTTGATAGCTGCAACTTCACCCACAGCTGACCCCTTCTCCTCATCAATACTCGCATAGTCATGTGTCTGCGAGGTCTCTGTTTCTGTTAGACTGGACCTCTGGCCCATCTCTTCCATTCTGATGGCGTTACCGTCCTCGTAGACTTCGTTCTCTATGTTGAAGCTGGATTTTTGATTGGATTGCATACCGAGTCCATCATCAGAGTCTGAAAGCGTCCTGATTGTGTCACTCCTCGCACGTCTCATTGGAAAAGCTTGTATCTTGTCATTGAAGGGTTTACCGAGAGCGAGTCCTACAACGAATAAGACTGCAACCAACGACAACAGCACAAGAGGATGAGCCTGAGAATTGCTATTCCTGGACTCGAATCTCAGCTCCAGGGGTTTGTGCCAGCCCAGCAGGTGGTCGCGCCTCAAGTTGTCTAGGACAAGATCCCGCTCGTAGTGTAAACAGCCACTTCGCGTCTCCCAAACTAGAGAGTTGAGCAGATCGTTTACATCGATCGAACTATGCGCTCCATCGATGAGATTCAGAATGCAACTTTGAGGCTCGCAATAGTCGAATGATAGACACACGTGGCCATATTGCTGCCAACAGGCACGAGCACATTGCTCGACGGTGTTGTACTGCAAACCAACTTGTTCAATGGGAGACTTTCCGCCATCATTTGGTCGCTCAACACCAGGCGTCTGGAGCCTGAGCACTGCTGTCGACATCAAGAAGTAGTTCTGATAGCGGCGCCTGTAAATCTGGCACGAAAGTTCCTGTTCCTGTTCGTCTGCGCCGCCCTCCTCATTGGCCATACGAGTGGAGTTCTTGCCGTCCAGCGTCTGCATCAGGTCCTCATCGACAAGACAGGTGTTGGTGTTTGCGCAATACGCAAACATACTGCGAGCTGTGTCCACTTCAAGAGAGTTCACCCATCTCGCACACTCAGTGGCGCTCGAGGTCGAGAGAAAGTGGACGGCCGATCGGGCGGGCAGACGCAAAACTTCGTCGGTTTGGGCGAACATGTTGAGAAAGTCGCGCTCGTGAATGTTGCAACTGCTCTTCAAATCTAGCACGTACTCAATTCTGGTCCCACTTGCGTGCGACTCAGGTGCACGTGGGCCATCCACGATTACCTGATTGTTGGCAGTCATCTTGGCCGACACAAGCTGCTGCTCGACCTTGTTGGCACGCAAGTCCAGCGAGGATAGAACGCAGCGCTCGCCAGGCGCCAGCTTCTTGTCAGCGCAGTAGGAGAATGATTTGCAGCGAACATCGAGGTTGCAAATCTTGGCGCACTCGCCGAGACTGTTGTACTCAATGTTGGTGTACGAACGAACTGTTTCTCGACTCTCAGATTTGGTAGCGGTGACGTTGTACTTGTAGTTGGCGATCTTGATCAGCTGTTGCTCTCGAGAGACATCAAAGTCGATGATCCGCCCCCTGAGTTGGAGCTCCATGTTCTCTGGAGTCGACAGCACAAAGTTCACGTGATGGTTCAGCAAGCCTCTCCTCACCGCGTCAACATCATGTGTGGCTGCCTTAGGTGAACTACCAGTCTGGAACCGGTAGACTTGGCACGCAGACGACTCACTGAATGGGTCTAGCTGACTTCCGGTGCTGGCTGGTGTCGCTCGCTTAATCACGGGCTGGGGCTCGTCGAACACTGCCGTGCAAGTGGCCTCTCGCTGGGTCCCATACGGAGGACAGAAGATTGCGAGCGCTATCTGGTCGATGTGCGAAGCAGTCATGAGACAGTCGCTCTCGCGAGTGATTTGGTCGAGGACAATCTTATTGTTGAGATAGGTTTCGGGAGTGGGCAGATCGCCCTCGCCGAAATGGCTCACCCGTTTGCCCTCGATGCGATCCGAGATCACCAAATTGGTGAGCACTCCATGAGGTCTGAGTGTCAGCTCGAACTCGGTCATATGCAGGGGACTAATGCGCAACAGGTTATTGAAGAGCTCGAACAGCAAGTCGTGCTCGAGCTGGTACTTGTTGTGGCGCACAAGTCGTCGGTTGTCCTCGAAGTTGAGACGCTCGAAGTCGACCAGTAGGCTCATGCGCAGCTGCTCGTCCTCGTCGTTGAAGCAGTCGGCCAACATGAACAGCTCGCTCGGCTTCTTGGTCCAGCCGTAGAGACCCCAATGGAAGTCGCCCACCTCGATGATGTCGGCGAGATGAGTACGACCCGTCGGTTGGTGACGCTTGTAGAGAGTGATGCGCGCGGGCCAGAATTGGTCGCCAACGATCGGAAGTGCAGATGAAGAGTTGTTGTTCTCTCTATACAGCTGCTTGTATCGCTTCAACAAGGACTCGGTGCTCTCGGCAGTCGTTTTGAAGATGTGGAATTGTACGATGTACTCAAAGTCTTTCCTCAAGCGGCTACGGTCCGCGACCAGATCAATCTCGAACAGCCGAGGCGGTTCACTCACGATCGACTCGAAGATCCAACAAGGCAAGTCGCGCACAGTAGTCTGGCCCATATACTTGAGCTCTTGAGCTCCTAGAAACTTGAGTACGTCCAGAGAACTGCCTAGCAAATCGTACGGTTTTGTCATGCCCAAACTCGTGGCCGATCCTGCGTTGGTAGCATCGTCGGGAGTGTCCTTAGTTTCGGCGCTCAACACTGAGCAAAGTTCGAATGGTATCTCGATATCGACACTGTTGCTGAGCTTCCCATCTGCACCCGCTGTGGCCTGGTCTACATGATAGACTAAATCTTCGCGCAGGTCCCAAACAGTCACACTACGGCCCACTACTTCCTTACGTAACAAACTCGATTCGTGATCATAAGCCAGACCGTACGCCAGTTGCGAGGAACTTTGAGTGTAAGACATCAAGAATGACTGGGCCGTAGTCTGCGGCCGGGCGGTCGAGCTTAGATGAGCGCTGCAGCCAACGCCCAGAGGCAGACTGAGGTCAGCCTCGAGTGTGTCGAGCTGGTGCGCATTCGCCTTGTCCAGATCCTCTGTATAAAAGTAGTCTATCGTGAGTTTGGTGCTCACTTGATCGCCACTTGCGAGCAATATGTTCTTGACAGTCTCGCGAACTGTAAAGAATGGCAGACTTTTGCTATCGAACAATTTCACATCCGGCACCAGTACTTCATACAAAATACCCTTCGCCTTTGTTCGGTCATAGGTTGCTGAGGTAACTTGGCACTCGATATTACGATGTGTCTCCAAGTGGTCAAATTTTGTCTGAGAGCATTGTAACGGGAATCGAGATGAATTGATGAACGGGGCTATCTGGTCAGGCTGATTCTCATGTGCGTATGCGTTTCGTAAACAAGCTGACAAACTTACATAAACACTACTTACATATTTTGCCAGCATTATTATGACACCAGATGGGCCAATGTTGTGGATCTTATCGGGCTTGAGCAGTTGCTCAAGCTCCTCATCTGTGAACGAGAGCTTCAAGAACCAGTCTAGTTCTGGCACAAACTTGTAGCGCTCCTGTTGGAGACTTACGCAGTTGCCAGTGTGGTCTACAGACAATATGACGCCGTCTCGATAGTAGTAGACCTTGGGCTCGTAAGAAATGTAGCCGATGGAGGTCTTGGATCGCATAGTTCGCGCGTCCACTACTTCAGTGAAGGCCATCTGGTAGTTGAGTGTTTCATTGTTCTTGGTGTATTCCATAGAGACTCGCCCCTCGACACGCCGATCGTCGGAGAGTTTCATTGAGACCCGATCTGCGTTTGTCACATAGACAGTGAATGTCGATAGAGAGCATATTGCAATGATGATAGCCCACCGAGGCCGGAGGCCATCTTTCTTGTTGCACATCGTTGCTGAGGAGCAGTCTCTTGAGGCGACTTCCGATACGACAGAGAAGTGATCCATCAATCATTTAGTCGAAAGGACAGACAACTGTGGTCGCTGGAACTCTGTGGTTCCACCAACCACCGAGTAGGCCGTGACTCGGCCGATTGACATAGCATGCCAAATGTTTTCATGGCTTCATCGAGTTTATCTCAGCTAGAGGTGCGCTGCCACGCGCGCATAGCCTATTTAGACCATGATGGATCTGCGTAAAGATTAGGATCAGGGTCGCCTGATTATTACTGTCTAGGATCCGGGAGATAACTACCTGGGAGAGGCGCTCAAAAAGAGAGATGAGCGTGATCTCGACAGGAGTATCTCGATCTAAGCAAGCCACGAATCATCATTACTTACAGAATTCTATGAGGAATTCTCTGTGTGTAAGAGATCTACTCGGTTAGACATCCCAACCTGAAACACCGGAAGGTCACTTGAATGTTTATCATCATTGAAAGGGAGTGCGCCATCGTAATCATTGTAGAAATCCAATTATGGATTGTATAGGAAACAACCTCATCGATTTATGGGCACTCTTTTGAATGGAGGAATTATTTGATCCGGAAGAGGTTTCTGGTGATTAAAATTGAGCTTGCCATGGATTGGATTGCAGTGTCGCAGTATCAACAGGTCGTCTCGTGGGATCGATTCGGGTAAATGGGGTGAACTTGCTTTGGATCCAAGGAAGGCTGAAAATCTTGAGGGGGGTGGGTAGAGTAGACGAACTTGTCATCCGATCAATGAACTGATGTGATCCTAACTGCGCACTAGTCGATCTAAGAGCCATTGAAGTACAAAGTCTGAGTTTCGGCAAAAATCATTGTGTTATGATCATTGTGTTATGTCATAGCTGCTACCGTAAATAGTAGAAAGCAGACTCATGTGCTCTATGGTTTTGGTCGGGGCGCAGGAGATATGCTGATCGACACTATCGAATCCCGGTGGCTGAGGGCCAGGTCGAGGACAAATCCTTTCCACGGTCTCACCTCTGGCCGTCGTCTTGGAGCGCGCGCCGCCCCCACACTTGACGCGGCTCTCTCCTTTGGGCACTCTCGGGCTTTCGGGCGTCGAGCTGTGAACGTGCGGCATCGTTAGACACGAGAGCGACGGCGCGCGCCAGTAGCGCGCGCTCATGTGCGATCTTCATCAACATCATCATCCACATCTCCATCGTCGTAAATCTTCTACATGTGGAGGGGTGGCAAAGAAGCGGCAAGAGCAGATACGCGATTATAATCTTCATCTTCATCGTCGTTAGTTCTTTAATATTGCCAAAAGGACTCTTCGTTCACCTAAAAAAATCCCTAAAGATACTTGCACGTTGCGAGCTGCCATCGCCGTGCGTTTCCATTATCGGCCGTTAGATGATTTTCGTCACAGCGAACCTCAGCGGTCATTTTTCCTAAGTCGTAAATATTTACACCAAAATCTCTCATGGGAGTGATCCATCTCATTAGCGCCTCAAGCATATCATGAACTGACAGTATAGCTGAATCACATTGGGAGCAGCTCAATATTGCACCCCAAACACGACAACTCCTCATCAATTCTACACCATTTTGCGAAGAACAATTTGAGCCTCCAGCCATCCACCTGTTACGCCCCACTATCTCTGAGGTAAAACTCCCATTTTCAAACAAACTTCATCATACTCATTCACTTCCACGAGAACAAGGGAAACAACGGCAACATCATGAATCCAACAGAATCACTCCGACTATTGATTGAAAATCAATCCCGGAACGCGCTCTCGTCAGCTGCGCTCAGTAACAACACAACCACCCTCACTCCTAGCACAGCCCTCCGGCCCATGAACGGCACCTCGACACATCCCAAGCCCCTCGTTGCCCTACTAGATGGAAGAGATTGCTCAATCGAGATGCCAATACTAAAAGATATTGCTACAGTTGCTTTCTGCGATGCCACTCTAATATCAGAAATTCATGATAAAGTTCTAGACGAAGCTGTAGGAGCACTCATGTGGCATACAATCACCCTCACAAGAGAAGATCTCGAGCGTTTCAAGTCGCTCAAATGCATCGTCCGAATCGGTAGTGGCATTGACAATGTTGATATTAAGGCGGCAGCTGATCTCGGCATTGCTGTCTGCAATGTGCCTGGCTATGGAGCCGAAGAAGTGGCCGACACGACTTTATGTCTAATACTGAACCTATACAGACGCACATATTGGTTAGCAAATATGGTACTCCAAGAAGGTCGCAGATTCCACACTAGTGAGCAAGTCAAAGAAGCAGCCAATGGATGTTGTCGAGTTCGGGGCGACACTCTAGGCTTGATTGGCCTGGGTCGAGTGGGAACCGCTGTAGCTTTGCGCGCTAAAGTGTTTGGCTTCAACGTAATGTTCTACGATCCATATATTCCCGATGGAGTGGAAAAGGGTCTTGGCATAACTCGTGTATACACTCTCAACGACCTACTCATACAAGCCGACTGCATCTCCTTACACTGCTCACTTAACGAACATAACCAGTTCCTTATTGGTCAGCAAACTCTGAAACATATAAGACCAGGCGCATTTCTTGTTAACACTGCCCGAGGGGGACTGATTGACGAGGCTGCACTTGCAGAGGCGATGCGATCTTCCCGTATTAGAGCGGCTGCGCTCGATGTTACCACATCAGACGTGTCAAGCCCTGATAGCCCTCTCAGAGACCTGCCAAATTTAATGATCACACCTCATTCGGCCTGGTACAGCGACGCTAGTTCTGCCGAACTCCGAGAGATGGCTGCCACCGAAATGAAGCGAGCCATTACAACCCATCATAACCCAGAGGCGCTACGAAACTGTGTCAACAAGGAATTTTTCACACCTTCCATGCCTGTATTTGGGCTGAATTGATATGAAGTCCACTGAATCGGATATCATTGTTGTGCTAGCAACTAGTGTCCGATTTAATGCAAGCAAAGATTCAGAAGTGCTGCACTGATTATCGCATGTTTCAAGGTTGGTTCGTTTGGTCATTCTCTCATCAAACAATGTGGCAGATCTGTCATCTTGGAAGAAATGACTACTCTCTATAACCTAGTTGGTTTCTGAAACTTGGGTGATCCAATTCTAGATGCAGAGAGCGACGTAGAAAGCTCGCTCGATTTGACCGGACAAAGACTCACCCAAAAGTGGATCGCTCATGTCTTGTATCTCGGTTCGCCACGATTTTGCTCACAGACTCGATAAGTTGGTGAGTTATAGCTGAAGACTCCGAACAAATAAATCAATCGAAACCTTTCCACCAAGACTGATTTTTGAACAAAACAAAATTGCTCCTGTGACATGATTTG
>SNVD02007664.1:0-30312 GCA_013180625.2 Boswellia sacra
AGTAAAACCATTCATTTTCACCTCTGCTAGTCAGTGATCTTCTCGGATTTAATTGTATTGATATACAATGAACCCGACGACATATTATATACCGTTGGAAAGCTCTCGAAGTCTATTTTCTGGAGAAATTTACGGTTTATAATCCATTCAGTGTACCAAAAGTTCTAATCAAAACAGTGTGAGATGTATAGAAATATAATTCCACAAGTCACTGTACCATGTATAATACGGGGCACTGTAGAAAGTCACTGTAGCAGAGTATTTAAACACATTTTAGGGTTTTATTTTGATAACTTGAAGAGGGGAAAACATGGGAGTAGGCTGCATTTCTGGATTTCTCTCATCCCTTGGAGTTCTTGAAGGAGAAAGAAGATTTTGAAAAAGGAGGAACTACAATTCCAAGAAGATTCATCTACAAAGAAGATTTTCAAATAATTTGCTAAGTTCTTTCTTTCCTTTTCAATTCTGGAATTTCTCTGTATTGTATTTGTTATTCTGATTGAATATGTGTAACTAAATCTGAATTGGTTGAGGGTGATTTCAAAGCCCTTGATATGGATTTTGTGTGTTGATTGTGTAAGAAATTGTTATCCAATTCTCTAATTGAAGTTGCTTGTATTTTCCATATCTAATGCTTATGATTGCTTACTGATTGTATTTGGAATGGCCAACTGAATATAATCTGTTGTTGTCTATTGCTAGATTAGAAATCTTGATTCGTAATTGTCATGATTTCCAATCATTAGTAGCAAAATTGTGATCAGAGATTGCAATTGGAAAATACAACCTAGGTTAAATAATCCGAACTTGTGTGATTATTGCTTAGATCAACCTATCTTTCTCCTCGTACTGCTTCTATTGAATTAAACTTAGAGAGCTTGTTCTAGGTTGTTTAATGGATAGAGATTAAATAAAGAGCTTGTTTATTTAACAACAAAGTAAGGAAAGATTGGGATAACAGAGCTTGTTGTTATCTACGGTTGATAACTTCAATGCTGTAATTGGATTACAATTCTATGTTAATTCACAAATTTATATCTTGTGGCAGAGAAAGAACCCTTAACCAAGTGTCTCTCATTGAATTTTCAATTCATTTAATATTTTGTTGTGTTATTCTTTATTTGCCTTCGTATTCAGTTTAATTAATCATTCAACAAAACCCACCATATTTAGTTTATTGTTGCTGAATAATAACAAATTTAATTAGAATCAATCCTCGTGGGAACGATATCTCACTCATCACACTTTATATTCTATGTGTCGTAACTGGCGAGTATACTTGACTAGGGTGGTTCGAAACGCATCATAAGCTGAGTTGGGGGGTGTGATGAACACTTAAATATGCATGTTTAATAAGAGTTTAGTTCATCATATTGCATTAATAGTGTCATTAAATTCCTCAACTTAAGCATATTTGTAGCATTGCATCTTTGGAATTAATTTCTCTTAATTTTGGTTTTGTTACAGGTTCGGTAAAATGGGCATAACTCTCTATTTATAGATTAGAATGGTGCAATTCTTAATGTTTTGGAAAGCTGATTTAATTGTCTACAAGATTGCATTTCACAAGCATCATCAAATTCGGGCTCTTAGTGGACCAAAATTGGGCTTGAATGAACCCATCTACAGTCTCGACCCAGTCTGACCAGGCCTCAGTATTTGGACCGTATCTCTCAAAATACGTATCCAAATTGTGCAAATCAATATGTTCTAGAAAGCTGAGAGAAATATCTACAACTTTCATGAAGACATGTGATTAAAATTCACAACATTTCGATGTCAAAATTGATGGTCAAAGTCGGTGCCTAATGATCCCAATTGTCAAAGATATTTACAACTAATATTTGACAATTATGCCCTTGTAATTTGACAAGTTTGCCCCTGGATGTATCTATAAATAGAGGTGCCTTGTGACCCATTAGGGCATCTTGGCCTTGGCTGGAACATTTTGGCTTTGGCTAGGATCTTGTATTGTGTTTTGTGTGTTTATGTTATTAATGAATTTCCTTTTTCTTGCATTTTATTTTCTTTCTATTATAATGTTCTTCTAATTTCTCTTTTGCTAAGGTGAAAGGGTGAAACCCTTGATATGAGAATAAGGATTCTCTAACCCTTAATATGTGCTTAATAATCTTAATCTTATAATGTTTATTCAATATGATTTATATTTAATTTCTTAATCAATCTTGACACCACTCGTAAAGTGGAGGTCTTGATCCATTGTCGACAATCCTTGGCACATCAAATGCTTGGATCCTTTCTAGATGATGTATGGTTCTTCCTTACCGACACGAATCTAGTTAGGAACCTTGATTTGTTGTAGACATATGATGATTGGCACATTGGATGCTTGAACCCATTTACAAGAAGTGGTATAAATATTGGTAATGAAACAAATATAATTCATATAACTAAAATGGGTTAATTATCCTTATTTGAAATATCAAGGGCGGATCTTCTAACCTTAGCCTTCATTGTTATTGTGTTAATTCCTCTTGTATTTTAATTATTCTATTGTTTATGAACTTTTTATTTTATTTACTATGGTAGGTTCTACCACTTTATGAAATTGTTCTTTAATTTACTATGGTTGGTTATACCACCTATTTCCATGGATGGTTTTACCTCCTCTTGCTTATTGTTTTATATTTGAATGGTCGGTAATACCACATACCATCTTACATACTTGTTGATATTATCATGTCACCTCTTTGAATCATCCATATCACATTTGTTTAGCTTATAATTTGTAACGCTTAAATTCCCTTCCTCGTGGATCGACCCCGGTCTTACCGGGTTTATTACTTCGACACTCCTATACTTGGGAGACAATCCTTTTTCGGATGTGTCAACCAAGTTGCCACAGCAGGAGGCTGGGGGAGGAGCATGGAGCGTGTACTATTTGAAGTACATAGAGTTCGTAGCGGGGGCGTTCCACTGACAACCTTTAAGGTATTCACGGACGATTTCCAGCGACAAAGAATGGCATTACAGCTTTGGACTTATCGCGTTCTTCCACAGGCAGAGGAGGCTATCTCAACCATCGTAGGGCCTACCGAGGTTGCGGCCATCACAGGGCCTATCGATGTTGTGTTTGCCAATGTTACAGCAACCACAAGGACTGTTGATGTTGTGTTAGCAGATGTTGCGACCACCATTGGACATGTCGATGTTGTTTCAGCAGATGTTGAGCCGCAACCCAGCACGACTCTACCACAATTTTGTGTCATGCATGATACACTTGTTGTTCCAGTATTTTGTCCAACATGTTATACATTTCTTCTAGTGATACACATTTTTGTATATGGAGAAATTGTTGTATAGTTACATGTTTGTGGGTATTTACACATTTTTGTATAGTTACACATTTTGTATAGTAGCACATTTTTTTCATGTATAGGGTACGTACTTGCATAATCAAGTGAAAAGGTCGATATGAGGGGTACTTAAATACATTTTTTTTCGGATGTATTGGTACATACGTGTTTGATACATGAATGTTACATCATTGACAAAGCACATGCATGTTCATTTTATCACTGTCAAAATCAGCATTGTATGGTAAGTAATAGACAAATTCATGCAGAAAGTTGAGTATGGCATAATCTTGATTCTCTGCCCCATGATAGACATTTTATGGAGACTAGGTTGACGATTAAAAAGAACAAAGTCTCCATCATTGAGGTGTCACTCCACCTGCAATCAAAGCAACAAGAGTTAGCAACAGTGATAGAAAGCCAATGAAAATTTCAACCAGTCAGGGACAGTGCCTTGTAACCAAGCTCCAAGTGGTGATCACTACTTTTCTTCAAGTAATGCAGATCAAGCCTTTGACCGTCATCCCTAATGATATACTTGGCACCAGTTTTGCCAGGTGGAGGATGTGACCCATATTCAACAAGCTCTTTTAACCTGTTTTACAAATGGAAAAAGCTCCAATTATAGCAAACAACAAAAAGACTAGAAAGGATAGAAATAGAGAACATGATAGGAGATATACCTTTCAATGTTATATGGAGTCACAGTTTCAGGATATGTGAGATTTAATGCAATACTCCATTACTGATGTAGTCAGGTGGAGGAGGAAGAGGCTAAGGAGGCCACGGAGGGTAACTTGATGGGTAAGCGAGTGGATTTCTTAGCTAGGATAGTTATAATACCTGATCCTACCATCAATATTGATCAACTGGGATTTCTGATCCTACATGATTAAAAAAACAAAGAAAACATATTAACACGTCGTCATATTGATTTCGTTCTCTCTCTTCACTGTTTTGAAATTTTTGTCCTAATATACTTCCACTCGGCCACATATTATTTCAACCACCCCAAATCAAAATTTATGTGGGAGCTCTGAGAAAGGAATTGTTTGTCCCTGCCTAGACTTTGATGTCATCTTAGCTTTTATTTGAGCAAAATGCCTCGTATTGGTGTATAATTTATAGTTTATTCATTTAAGCTAGCCTCCGATGGAATAAAATAAATACACTACATCACTTAGATCCCGAAATAATATTACATAGAGAAAAATACCTTGTATGCATATGGCATAATGAATCATGTATTCAGGTTGACGTTAAAGCAGATGAAATGGCTAGTTGGATTGAGAATTTAGGGTCTTCCTGTCCTGGTAACAGTGAATCAATAGCTAGTAAAGAAGAAGTTCATATGGATGTGTTGGGAGTAGATGTGAGTTATGTAGGTTTTGAGGATTTGGGAAAAGAGACCAATGAAGTTCATGTGGATGTAGTGGATGGAGATGATGGTGATAATATGAGTTTTATGGGTTTGGAGGACTTCGGGTCTATTTTCGAAATCATCCAAACCCACAAAAGTAATGTTATCACCATCATCTCCACCACTACATCCACATGAACTTCACCGGTCTCTGTCCCCAAATCCTTCAAACCTACATAACTCACATCTCCACCCAATACATCCACATGAACTCCTTTTTTACTAGGTATTGATTCATTGTCACCAGGACAAGACGACCCTAACTTCTCACTCCAAAAAGCCTTTTCATCTCCTTTAACGTCAACCTTAAAACTTCATTGGTCTAAGTCTTATACACAGACAAAATTACGTAAATGAAAGTTATTTATTTGACCTAGCCTTCGATGGAATAAAATAAATAGACTACGTCACTTGCAGCAAACAAATAATATTACATAGAAAAAAAAACCCCTTGCGTACATTTGGTAGACATCATCCCTTATCATGAAGTGGAACTGGGTTTCGGCAATTTTGACGATTGTGCCCGAAGCTTCCACACTGCTCACAAGTTTGAGACGAGCTAGACTCACCGACGGAAGGGATTTGTTTCCTCTGAGGATGACCGACTGGTCTCCTCATGACTGACGGTAGAACCACTCTACTGTGTACCTCTTCAGAAAACATCCAATCCTCACTAACTCCAATAGGAACAACTAGCAGAGCATATGCATATAGTAATGTTGTAGTTGTATACCAATGGGCACAATAATCATGGCACGTCAGTAGGTTCATACGTTTGTAAACAGATAATAGATGTGCACATGGAAGCTGGTCAAGATCAAACACCCTGCACGTGCATGTTCGAGCATGTATGTCAACGATGCTAACACACCTCGTACGTAATAAGAGAGATATCACTAACCCTCATATGTTCGCCCTCCTTTAAACGCTTCTCCATCAACTTGTTAGCCCATGGCGAGAGATGTAATTCTGAGTTAACAAATAATTGTCAACGCTTATATAACCATTGCTGCAAGTTCATCTGGTAATAATCTGCTAACAATGTAACCGAAAGGGATCGTGCATGTCGTAAGCAGCTGTTCATCGACTTAGCTACATTTGTTGTCATGATGTTATACCGTCGGCTGTGAAACTGTGAATGTGCCCATTTATCGACTCTAATCTCTCGAAGATAAGTTGCTGCTACAAGCATATACGATTCAATTTGCTACACATGATAGTTGAATCAGCACAGTATATGTCCTTATAGTTCAGGAGTATATATCCAACAAAGTCTTGTCCTTGAGCGTGGTCTTCTAATTATCCTTCAGATATGAGTGCACAATCCACGCAGTGCATGAGGAAAAACTTCTACAACAACTCATTCAATGCTATGATGACGGTCAGAAATGAAAACAAGATCTCAGACATTTCGTACAACATGATCACACAACTGTCTCATGAACCAGTTCCATGAGTCATCATTTTCAGAATGCCCAACTCCAAATGCCAATAGGTATATTTGTTTATTTCCATCAATACAAGAAGCCAAAAACAATGTACCTCTATATTTCCCTTTCAGAAAAAATCCATCAATTGCGATAACTAGCCTAATTGATGATGCAAATCCAGCAATAGAGGCCCCTATACTCATGAAAAAGTATCTGAAATGGTTGTTATCATCAGTTTCTAAAGTCGTTTTAGTCCCCGGGTTTGCTTTCTCAATCATGTACATGTACTAGGGGAGTAGTGTGAATGATTCCTCATGAGATCCGTGAAGTTCTTGAAAAGCTGCCTTCTTTGCCCTCCATTCCTTGTTGTATGTGATATTAACACCCAATGACTCCTGAACATCAAACATAATATCCTTGGGACGATATATTCTCAATGCCTTAACGAATTGATTCTTAATATGTTTGCCAATGACATGTGCAGTTGCGTGTTTGTGATTTGCGTGAAGTCCGTCTCCAGAGCATGTGGGATGGTTCTTATACTTTTTCACTTGTAAGAAATGTGAATCGGCTACCTTTGTGGCACGTAAACGCCATTTAAAAGATTCAGCACGGCATACAACCTCAAACCTTGTTGCGTTGGAGTTCCTTACCTTGAATTGAAAGTTGCGTCTTAATGCCAAAATTGATAACTTCTCACGAAGCTCTGTTTTGCTATTAGACATCTGCCCAATTGTAACCTCAATCCCATCAACTACAAACAATGAAGCATCATCTCCAACTGCAGATGATGAATGCACAATAGGCAGCATCCACCTGAATGTGTTAGCCCAACGGCTGTCATTCTTAGAGCCCAAATTAGCTTCTTCATGTATAGGATTTGCATCCATACTCGGCTCATTATTCAACACTAGATCTTGTTGATGTCCATATAGTGGAGGAGTAGGTGCGGAGTGAATTGGAGAAGGAATGGTAAACGGCACATCCTGGTTCACATCATTTAAGATCTCTGTCTGTTCATCATTATTAAAATGTGAACCGTCTACATCCTGCCTATCATCAATAAAATCATCCAAACCCTCAATATCATTTTCAATACGAATAGTGCAATCATTATTCTCATTGTCACCATGCTCACTAACATCATCACTACCATCATCATAATCTTCATCACCACCATCGTCATCATTAACATCATCACTGCCATTATTAACATTAATATTACCTAAACTCTCAAACTCTCTAATGCTATCACGATGACGTACTAATCTCGATGGCATCGAGGGGGGCACCCCTTCTTTATTTTCAACTAACATCCCAACTGACTCATGCCCTGCATGCCCTGAATATTGCTCAACCTCAATGCCAACATCATCATTCAATTGTGATTGTGCATAAACAGGAGTGGACTCACTTAATTGGTTGCTTCCACTTGCTGAGCGAAACGAAGAGGGATAAGAAGATCTTTGTCACCTTCGTACTGCATCGGATCCTGACCTCTGTCTTTGCTTCTCCCTATCTTCAACTTTGAAAATTAATGGTGTATATGACTGTTGGTCCTCCAAACAATGTGTATAAAAAAACTAACATCTTTGTTAGTCTCAATAGGAGTCAACATTGGCAGAACACCCTTAAAAGCAAATTGAACCTCTAAACTCATGTTATGCTTACGAAGATCCCGACCCATTTCAGTGCTAATACAGTCAACCAACTCATTATAAGTAGCACACCTACGAATTATCAATGGCTTTGCCCTCCCACTGGTGTACAAATAACATCCATTCTCTTGCATAATCCAAGAACCATTGTATAGAATAAGCATGCGTAAAGTTTCCATTTCCTGCATGATAGAGACATATCATATAAGGTTCGTGGACAAAAAATCATTATGAAATTGCTTAAAAAGGTCACAAAAATGACAACTCTGCCCAAACACTCGACAAATCTCGACGGAATAGCTCGACGCTCGACACACAAACTCGACGAAATTTACATTCGACACTCCACTCGACGCACTAACTCGACACTCGATCATAGACTCGACACATTCCCTCGACACTCGATATGACCCCTCGACATGTCGAGAGTCGATCCTATATATCCGACACATTGAGTGATGTTGCTCGACAAATCGTGTCTTCTTCCTCATCGACTGCAGTACTAGATTTTTTTCAAAGATTTTCAATTTCTAGCAAATTTTGACAGAAACCGCACTATCTCTAAGCTTAGTTTAGATACATGTCCCTATTTTAAGTTACATAATGCGGTTGATAGCTACCGAAACAATAAATAACGAAAACATTACAACCTACTTCAACATTCTTGCGCCATTTAGAGAGAGATTAAGGAGAGTTTGTCTTACCTTGTTGCTCAGCTTCAACTCTACGATTAAACAATGAGATGAAATGAAACAAAGCTATTGAAGAGTGTTTCGGACATTGTAGGAAGGAAGGAGTGACGATGGTTCTTTCCTTTTCTTTCTTTTTCTTTTCAATTATTAAGGGCATTTTAGTCGTTTTTTGAAGAAAGTGTCTATGGTATGAAAATTTTTCAGGATGTGTCTAAATTTCATTAAAGGCCCATAATTCTGTCTATTGTTTCAATTTTTCCTTATTTAAATGATTTATTTTACTTAATGTTAGAATTTTAAAACAAATTTGTTATTAACTATAACCACCATTGCCATCACTACTCCATCATCGACAACTGTTATTAGTGCTTCTCCACTGACACTGCTAGTGTCAAAATCATCGTTAAGAGATGAGCTATTTGCTTTCAAACAACTTTTGGAAAATAATTTGCCTTTTAGCCTTAGAGGCTAAGGAAAATTTAACAAATGATTCTTTCTTGATAAATATAGCCTTAAAAGCCAAAAGGAATACCACAGAGCTGTAGATCGCATTGAGACAATCATTTTATAATCGAAGGTGTGACCGGACGCCCAATTTAACTAGTGTAATATAGTTGTCGGTGATACAATAGTTGTTGATTCTAAAGGTTGTTTAAAACTTTCTAATTTTATAAATTTTAAATTTTAAGAAAAATTAATAAAATAAACAAGTCTTTATTTGAGTAAACATCTGTTTAATTCATCGTATTATATTTATCTTACTAAAAAAAAAGATAATTTTGTTAAGTAATTAATTTTTAAGGTATATACCATATTAAATATAAAAAAATCTTATTTTTCCATCAACATAAACAAGTTGCATTATAGTTAATTATCCACTTAAAACTTACTAAAAAGAATAAAGATAAAAATATTATTGAAATATTAAAATTAAGAACTAAAAGTGTTAAATCCTAATAGGTCTTATCAAAGATATAGGGTCTTAACTCTCAATTCATTTAATTAAGATTTATGTGAAAAAAAAATTCTAATTTAATCCCATTCCCTTGAGAACTTGTGGAAAGAATAGATTCTTGGAGAAGTGCAATTTTGTGAATTTTAAGTTCTTCAAAGAGTTTGCTGTCAACTTCTCAACCTCATTACCGAAGGAGCTCTTATATTACTTGAAGAATATTTGGCGTTAATCAAAATAGATCACTCAGAAAATTTGAGCCAAAGTTTCGATCAAATTGACCTTTCTCTTGACCGTTCAGGATACATTTCAGGCCGGATCTTCCTTTTTTTTTTTTGGTTTTTTAATATAACTTATAGGAATGAGAAAACAGATAACATTTACTGGGGGTGGGAATACGGGTAGACAGGTCATGTTCGTGTCGTGTCAAGCTATGACACGACGAAAATTAATCAAACCCAAACATGACTCATTTAATATTCGTGTCAAAAACACCAACCCAAACACGACACGATTATTAAACAGGTAACACGACCCGACACGCGAACACGAACAGTAAACATGTCATTTTCGGGTTTGACACGAATACAACCCGTTTAACACGATTATGACACGTTTAAATGTTTTGACACGATTAAAACATGTTTATACAACTTTGACACGTTTAAATATTTTGACACAATTATGACACAAATATACACTGTAGCATACTGTTTGACACTGTGACGCACTGTTTGTCACTGTAGCTTCACTGTTTTTACTGCTTTTAGACACGTTTAAAATTTAAATTAATTTTTTATTTGTATTTGTAATTTTATATATTTAAAATTTAATCGTGTCAAATTAATAATTCGTGTTACACAGGTCATTAAACGGGTTCGCGTAATTATACGGATTCGTGTTATTATATGGGTTCGTGTCATTATACGGGTTTGTGTCGTTATACGGGTTTGTGTCGTTATACGGGTTCGTGTTGTTAAATGGATTCGTGTCATTAAACAGGTTCGTGTTACCCGTGGGTTCATCCCTCAACCCAAACATGACCCAATTATTAAACGGGTTAAAAATTTCAACCCAAACACGACCTAAACACGATTAAGACAAACCCAAACCCACTAATTCGTATGTCGTGTCGTGTTCGCGTATCGTGTCAAAAATTCCCACCCCTAACATTTACACACTAATGTCGTTCTATACATTAATGAATCCAGATCAGATAAATAAGTAGAAACTTTTGAAACAGATGACAAGCATCATCCAAAACAAAATTAAATAAAGCACACAAGTCAACTTTTTTTTTTTTCTTTTTCCAATAAAGAAGCATCAGCATTGACGAATCGTAGTATGTTCAGCAACTACAGTTAATTCCTGCCAACCGTTCCAATGTTCCACCCTCTTTCCTTATCCTTTTGACTCTGTTTTTGCTGAATTTCCTTCATTCCTGCTCTTCTTCCACTGCCCAGCAGCACTCTTTGTGCCGTCCTTCCTCTGCCTCCAATGGACACTCTGACCTTCTCCATCCCCACATTCACACCTCCTCTTCGAAAATGCTGGTGCATTGGAGATTTCATCTGCATTTTCTTTTGAAGGCTTCTTCTCAATGTGCTGCTCAGCTTCTTACCCCTACTTATTTCTTTAGGACTATTACAATGTATTATTTGTTCAGGCAGGCATTCATCAATGACGTCTTTCTCATCGTCTTGGCATGGTGGCAATGGTAACAATGCTGATGGAAACTGAGCTGGGGTTGGTGCACTTGGGAGAGGAATTAAAGAGTTGCGTCTTGGAGCTGGTGCTACTGGGATTCGTCGTGCTGCTGGGCAGAGAGAGGCTCTTCCAGTCCTCTTGGGCTGCATTTTTAGGTATTCAGCCATCTCAGGGTTGTTTTCTTTATCTGTGGGATTTATGTACTTAACAAGGCCGTCTGTTGGAGAGACAGATATTGGGGGTTTGTTGCTGTTGTTCTCCATAAGTGGGCGTGTAGGATTTGCTTGCTCTTTGTTCATTGTGGTACTTGCTAGTTCACTAATATTCTTACTACTTCCTGGCACTCGACTAGCTATTGGTGGTCTGGGAGGTGGCTGTTCCTCTTGCTGTTGTTTCAGATGTTGTTCAGCTATCTTTGTGTCCACATGCTGACGAGCAAGTTTCCTTTCAACTAGAAGCTGTGATTCCAGTTCCTTTACCTACAAGATGCATAGTGATGAAAATATGAGTCATAAATGAAACAGGAAAGAAAGCAAGAAATTACCGGCGCTGGAATCAATAATAACTGAAGTTTTCGAAGCCAAATTTGGCATTGAAGTTCCTTAAAATAAAACCTTGTCTTGCAGGCTCTTAAGCTTAAGGTCTCTGTCTTTTATCTTCAAGTCCAATCCATGGATTGTTTCCTCCATCTTCTTGCTTTGCAAATCTTTGCCTTTTAGTTCTTGCTTTGTTTTCTCAACCTTACAAGAAGAAGATTTATGATTTTCCACAACAAACAGAAAAACTGTACAACTTTGGCCAAGGATCATATATAACATAAAATGCTGATACGGACATAGCTAATAAGATATCATTTGTACCATTTGTTTGTATCTAAGAAATTCAGCATTTTCTAAGTGCTTCCTTGCAGGTCCCAACTCTATCCCTCTTACTCTACTTGCAAAGTTCAGCGAGCATAAGGTCTCACTCAGATCGCTCTCATTAGGACTGATTTGTACAAACATGAGCGTCTTTGAATCTCCTCCTAATAAAAAAATAAAATAAACCCTTCCGTGAAGTGTTATATGATGGGATTAATATAAATTTGATGTTTCACATATGCTGGCCTTAATATTGCAGGGTCTCAAGTATATCCTTTATATGAGACGATCAAGAGATGAGTACCTAACGAGTCTTGAAGCAAGTGTGTGAGTTTGGAATTCCTGCATACCAAGAAAATGATGAGAAAAATATAATATAAAACAGATAAGTACTAGGATATTTAAATGTAGATTAAGAATAAACCTGAAAGGGATATGAGGGCTTTTTGTTGCAAGAGCTGAGATGACATCGCCAAGTGCTGATAAAGATCTATTGATATTTTGAGTTTCCTTCAGTCGTTCTCCTTGCACTTCTGTCTTTGCAACTCTCTCGCTGCCTGCAAGGTCTACCAACCATAGCTTGCTCTTTGTGCATTCCCCATTCAACAGATTCTCTCCCCTCACCATCACACAATGTATACTGTTTATAGAGAGATAATAATGCGCTAGCATTCAGCACCATGCATGAATACGTTTTATAGAAAACTTAACTAGTTTAGGTAATCAACAGACCAGTGGGATCGACTGCTGTGCTCGTTGGCATTGGTTGAGCCAACTGCCCTTGCATTGCTGCCAGTTTGTAGAACTTCCCAGACCTCACTGATATTATTTACGGGCGCTTCAACCAATCCTGGGACATGATGTATTCCTTCCCCTGCTTGTCTTATTTCAAGCCTACAAAATACCAGTGTCATGGCGGAAAGTTAAGTCCCTCTTGCAGTCTTGCTTGCATGAAAGCAGTTTACAATCTGACAATTTTGCCTTCCCACAGGGTTCTCAAATATTGTAGCTTAGGACCAAGAATGAAAAGAAATATGAAAAATTAATGGAAATGTGTTTTAAGCTATCAAACCTAGGGGCTTGAATGTGCTAAATAAGCTTTTGGAAGACCTGTTAGCCAACCAACCTTTTAGATGTTGCCCCTGGCTGAGAGCCTGCTACCAGCAAATCCCTTATTTGCTCGTTATATACTTCTAAGACGCTCACAGAAATATCATACCGATATAGCTTCTTTCTCTCCTTAATTAAGCGAAAAAGCTCCTCAAGAGTCCTGAAATTTACTCCCCGGGCTTCTCCTGTGCCTTCCATTGTAAAAGTTTTTCCAGTTCCAGTCTGGCCATAGGCAAATATGCACACATTGTAACCATCTAGAACTGAGGTTGCAAATGGAGCTGTGTCTTGGAAAACATCAGCTAAGCAAACAAGAACAGGTCTGTTATTAAACGAAGCAAAGTCCCAATGTGAGCCAAGAGAAAAGCCATTGGTAAGGGAAAATACCTTGGTCTGCTTGTGGCCCAAAAACTGCATCAAATTTAAAGGTCTTTTTGGGAATCCCATTTGAAATCACAGTGATCTCACCATCTTTAGAAGATTCGAAATCAATCGTCATCACATTTCCTGCTGCAATTTCTTCACTATTTAGTGGCCTACATCGGCAAAACACCCTTATGTTTCCTGCAAATGACCATACTATTTGTAGCATCTGGAAACCTCAATTTTATAAGCAATTTCAATCTCTCAATATGTTATCAAACGTACATCTAACCTTTCAACTCTAAAACCTTGTTGTATAGTTCTTTTCGTTCCTCGGTCCCTTCCATAAACTGAACCTTTAAATGTTCATATAAATCTACTTGATGCTTTACTGTTAACCGGGAAAAAAAAAACTGTAACAGAAAAGATACGGGATTGACGATCACACACTAAGATATACAGTATGAGTAAATAAGCATACTTTTAGACTGAATTGTAGCCCTCATTTCGTTCATATCAGCGAGGCATTTCTCATATGCAGATGCCTCTTCGGACAACTTTACGTGTTCCATTTTCATAATCTGGAAAAATGAATCTTTTAGAATTAATCAATTGTGACGTAGACATCTTTGATTGTAATCTTAGTACCTTTAACTTTCTTGTTAAGTCTCTCAGCGAAGAGAACCATCTGCTCTTCTCTTTCACTTGTCCCTCAATGGCGAAAGCTATAAATAGACAGAATTAATGCACAGTGTAGACGGAGACAGCTCAAATGCAATAAAGATGTTTCATAATCATATCATATCATACCCAAAGATCCCACGTGCATAGACTTGCGCATAAGCTCATTCTGTAGTTCCTGTAAAGAGTTACAAGCTTCTTGGCATTCTTTGCTCTTATGTTGATTCTCTCTTCTAAGATCCTCCAACGCTCTTCTCGCCTCCGTTAATTCTTTTCTCTGACACTCATAATTTCTTCGTAGCTTTTGATAGTCTCCTTCCACCTCACCATCCTGTAATGTAATTCGTAAATAAACAAATTTTGGAAATTAAGACTTGTCTGGTTTGGAAGTAGTATTACTTTAGGTAACCCGCATTCGCCCGCTTGCTGTGATCCTCTGAAATCTGATGCCACGTAGAAATTTAGAACCTTTCAAAATTTAACAAATTACAAGATGGAGTCTCATAAGTTGAGTTGGTACCTGCGTTGATGGTCACAACAGGATGAAGCTCCAAAGAAGATTGAGGAGACAATTCTTTGTTGAATGATGAAAATCTGACAGATGGAGTCTTCTTCTTCTCAACAGAGTCAGACCCTTTGATGCCATTCTCTAAAGAAACGAATAGCTCTGGGGAATCTCCATACTTGTTTGGGAAAATATCAGGTGAAGCAGCACCACATATCACCAGATCTGGAGATGCTAGAGAAAATCCCAGCATGGACTCACCTGTGAAAATGGTTTGTTTAATCTTTGAAAATCCAGAGAAATTTCTGTGTATTAATTATCAATTAATTACCGTCCTCAGTGTGGTGAGGAAGGGCAAGAGCAGGATAAGGATCGGCCATGTCTGCCTCTGCCAAGTAGAGAAATTAATTAGTAAAACAGAACCAGAATCAGGGAGATTAGATCTTCAGCTGTTTGTTGCTCTTCTTTACCGTGACCGGAGGAGAGGTGTTGCTGTTGTTGCCAAGAAACGTCAGTGAGAAGAATTGGGTCACGCCATGGGTCCCCCATTCATAACAGTAGAAGAAGAAAGATTTGTTTGAATCAGCGCTTTAAAAATTGAAGAGTTAAACAGGGGAAAACCTGTGAATTGAAGAACAAATGATGACCGTTAGTCTTTTTGAAATTTGAATTTTGTTAACCGCGGATGGGTCAATGTGCTTTTTGGACCTTTTCGAAAGAAACCACGTGTCTCAACAATTTACTTTCCTCGGTGGAATTATAAAGCTCGACTTCTGTGTCCATTTCCATTTCCATACCAAGGAAAAATTGTATGATTTTTCTCCAAATTTTTCGTAAAATTAAATATTTCAAGTAATATCACATTAATTTAATGTTACCGAATTATTAAATCTTTCATTTGACAATTATTAATTAAGAATATATCATTTAGATATAAAATTTATAATAAAATTTGAGATAAATATCTAATCAGTTTAAAAATTTTCTCAAATCTACTCTAAATTATTTAGTGTGTTAAGCAATATTTCTTTCACTTATTTATAAAGTTTTTGCATTATTAAACTGTCTTTTACGTTTGTTAACACTAACAAATGTATTATAAGCTTAATTGCAGATTTTGTTAGTTAATCAACAAGTTTTTTTTTCATTTATTTTTCATGTTTTTGCATTGTTACAAATTCTTTTGCATTTGTTAACACAATGAATATATTTTTAAATTTAATTGCATATTTAGTGGGATAAAGGGAAAATTTTGAATGGCCCCTGGGATAAAGTTAATGTACGCTAAAGGACCTCACTTATGAAAATTAACTTCACATGAGCCTAAAGATAACTGAATTAGGATAAAATAGATATATGACCTCGAAATGAGTCTTATGTGTATAAATGTAAAAATAATTAACTATAATATTTTATAAAATAAAATCAACATTGGTGAGAAAATAACAATCCCTTCACCTGCACCATCTCTCTCTTTCTGGAAACTCTATGCTCTACCACTACCACCACCACTTTTCTCAAACTCCACATCACCTTCTTTCTTCTCTACCGTTTGATCTCTATCATAATCATGACCACACCAATGACAAATAGACCAAGGATGTTCACCAAACTCAATAAGTGACTGAGCTTCTAATATGTTTGTTAATGTTAGCAAATGTAAAAGAAAGTTTTAAAATGCAAAAACATGGTAAACAGACCAAAAAACTTATTGGTCAACACATTCAATTAACAATTAAGCTTTTACTATATTTGTTAATATTAACGCATGTGAAAGAAAGTTCGATAATTAAAAAAATGGTAAATAGAACGAAAAACTTCTTATCTACCCAACTTAATTAACAATTAAGCTTCTAACATATTTGTTAATGTTAAAAAATGTAAAAGAAAGTTTAACAATGCAAATATGATAAATCAACCAAAAAACTTGTTGTTCAACAAATTCAATTGCCAATTAAGCTTGTAATATATTTGTTAATGTTAACCAATGTAAAAGAAAGTTTAACAATTTAAAAACATGATAAATAGACCAAAAAACTTGTTGGCCACCTCACTCAATTAACAATAAAGCTTCTAATATTTTTCTTAATGTTAACAAATGTTAAAAATAAAGTTTAACAATGCAAAAAGATGATAAATAAGCAAAAGAACTTGTTGTTAAACACACACAATTAAAAATTATGCTTCTAATATATTTTGTTAATGTTAACACATGTAAAAAAAAATTTAAGAATTCAAAAACTTAGTAAATAGACAAAAAAAAAAAAACTCGATTGTCCATCAAACTCAATCAGCAATCAAGTTTCTAATATATTTGTTTAACATCAACAAATGTAAAAGAAATTTAAACAATGCAAAAACATGATAAATAGGCAACAGAACTTGTTTGCTCAACACACTCAATTAACAATTATGTTTTAATATATTTTTTAATGTTTACAAATGTAAGAGAAAGTTTAAAAATTCAAAAACATGATAAAGATAAGTGTCTATTTATGTATTATTTTCATATTAATTCGTCCATGTTTCTTTGCTATATTCCTTGGTATTTTTATGTTTTTGTGTGGTTTTGATGCATTCGAAACTAGCAAGTATACTAGTCGCACAAGTAATAAAGTGATGAGTAAAATATCGTTCCCACGAGGATTGATTCTAATTGAATTTGTTATTCGAAAGCAACAATAAACTAAATGAGAGGGGTTTTGTTGATTGATTAACTAAATGAAATATTAATGCAAGTGAAGAATAACACAATGCAAATTTAAACAGATTGAAAAATTAATAAGAGAAACCTGGTTAAGGGATCCTTCTCTACCACAAGATATGGATTTGCAAATTAATTGTGGAATTGTCATCCAATTACACCATTGAAATTATCAACCGTAGATAACAACAAGCTCTGTTATCCCAATCTTTCCTTACTTTGTTGTTAAACAAAACAGGCTATTTATTTAATCTCTATCCATTAAACAACCTAGAACAAGCTCTCTAAATTTAATTCAATGGATGCATTACGATAAGAAAGATAGGTTGATCTAAGCAATAAACACACAAGCTCGGATTATTTAACTTAGGTTGTATTCTCCAATTGCAATCTCTGATCACAATTTTGCTACTAAGGATTAGAAATTCAAGACAATTACGGATCAAGATTTCTAGTCTAGCAATAGACAACAACCAGATTATATTCAGTTGGCCATTCCAAATACAATCCAGCAAGCAATCATAAGCATTAGATATGGGAAAATACAAGCAACTTCAATTAGAGAATTGGATAACAACTTCTTGCACAATTAACTTACAAAAACCATATCAGGGGCTTTGAAATCACCCTCAACCAATTCAGATTCAGTTACACATGTTTAAGAACGTGGTAAATACAATACAACATGGAGACATTCCAGAAAATGAAAGGGAAGGGAAAAACTTAGCAAATTTGATGTAATTCTCTTTGGATTGTAGTTCTTCCTCTTTCCAAGCTTCCTTTCTCCTTCAAGAACTCCAGGAGATGAAAGAATTCCAGAGCTGCAGCCTCCACCACGTTCTCCCCTCTTCAAGTTATGAAAATAAAACCCTAAAATGTGTTTAAATACTCTGCTACAGTAACCTTGCTACAGTGTCCCGTATTATACATGCTACAGTGATTTGTGGAATTACATTTCTATACTTCTCACACTGTTTTGATTACAACTTTTGGTACACTGAATGGATTTATAAACCGTAAATTTCTCCAGAAAATAGACTTCGAGAGCTTTCCAACGGTATATAACATGTCATCGGGTTCATTGTATATCAATACAATTAAATCCGAGAAGATCACTGACTAGCAGAGGTGAAAATGAAGGGTTTTACTCCATTTTTGTGCAAGTTGCTCCAAAACTCCTACAAACATCAAAACCACACAAAAACATAAAAATACCAAGGAATATAGCAAAGAAACATGGACGAATTGATATGAAAATGATATATAAATAGACACTTATCAAATTCCCCCACACTTAGACTTTGCTAGTCCTCGAGCAACTACGACAATGATGAAATAAAACTAAACCGAAACAGAATCAACAAAAAATTAAAACACACAAATGCTTCATCTTGCAAATAGGCCTCAAAGATTGTACTTAATTATAACCCAAGGAAAACTTCAAAATAATGCACTTGATCAACAATTTTATCTCAAATATTAGTTTCGCTTCACTTCAATTCCTCAAGTGTGTGTGTGTAGAGCCATTCTCACCTAATCACTTGTAACCCGGATGAGTTTATGCATAAAAATGAATCATATTTAATATTGAAGATGTGTGTATAAATGAACTCCATAGGCCTGCTTTTCAAGTCACTCTCCACTAATGTAGACATGCACAACACCAAGGATCAAGTAGGACTTTATTAAGCTTGTAACGTTTGGCTTGGGTGAAGGTATGATAAAGGATAATAATTTGGCTCAAATCACCCACAAACACATAAATCATTCAAGACTATGTAGAGCTCAACCCTATAACACAACTTTATTTCAATTCACCAAGTTACTCCCCCAAACTTATTTAGAACACTCAATCTTTTTTTTTTTTGTAGAAAACAAAAGAAAACTACACCCCCACACTTTGTTGTTTCATTCTTTTTAAGAACACTTAAGGGTATAGATCTCTTATTCTTCTTCTTTTGTTCTCTTTTTTTTTCTTTTTTTTCTTTTTTCTTTTTTTTTTTATTACACTTCTCCTCCCCCACACTTAAACAACACATTGTCCTCAATGTGTAAGTACGTGGACGATAAGTACAGATTGGCTTTTTTTTTTTCTGTTTTTCTTTTTTTTTTTTAAACACAATAGAACTCACTTGTATTGCTCATGACACATCCCAACCTCCTCTAACTTCCCAAAACCAGAACATAGCTCCAAATTTAATTGTGAATGATATACATGCTCATAGGTAAGGGATAAACTGTTTGGAACAAATTCATTTGAGGTTAGGAAATCTTTTAGTGAGTTAACAAAGAAAAAGGCTTACAGAGGCTCAAAGGGGTAACTAGGGATCAATTTCAGTCAAGGTTGGCTATTAAGGCTCAAACGGTCCAAAGATGGCCTAAATCATTTCCCCAATGTTGCACAGTCTAGGATTTCGCCTCGAGTGACCATCAAACAAGTTCTAGAATTCATTGAAATCTGAAGAAACATTTAAATTACATAAACTTTCTCTAAGTGAACAAATAACTCAGTGATAATAGCTCAGTGCTCAATGTTGCGCAAGGAATCAAAAGCAAAGCGAAAACCAATAAACATTCAAGCACACAGATCCATGCATCATTTATCATTTTCCAAGAGTTATTCTTAATTCAATCATTATCTTATCATCGACCCACAAAATGCAAGAAAAGAGGTACGTGGCGTTGTTACACCCGAGTCAAGATTGTATATTTCAACAATCCTTAGGACCAGTAGCCCGCAGACTTAAGGTTTCCAGCCTATATACCTTTATTATGATGAACAAAACAAGAAACAAGACACTTCAAACAACATAAAATAAACAAACTATAGATTTATTTAGAGAGAATGCGTTTCAAGAGTTAAGGAAACCCCATATTCTTGCCATTCTCAGGTTTTTCCACAATGTTTTTTTTTTCGAATCGAAAATGATAAAGACAAAAACACATAACAACTCTAAATTACACAAAACTAAATTTACTCATAAAATAACAAAGTCCAACAAGCCAGCAAACAAAAACAAGTCAGTTAGAATGAGTCTAAAAAGTTTAGAAGTTAGCCTCCTTATTCAGCCATTATGGATTGAAGAGATCCATAATGCGTTTCAAGAGGAATTTAACTTTTTAAGCCACCACTCTAAAAGCCATGATTAGAAAATATTACCTGGGGCGAAAGAAATAACCTGAAAAAAAACTCAAAAGAAATGACATGAAAAATCTCAAATAAACACACTAAAAAGAAAGTAAACAAAAACGAAGCAAACCAATAGCTAGAGATTACAGATGGAGCGTTAAATCCAGTCTATGCCTTTTCTTGCCTTCTCCAAACCAATCTATCCGAGCCGTTGTTGGATCAGGCGAATAGACGAATTCTTGGAGTTTATCAATTAACTCCCCTGCAGTTGAAGCTGCAACCAGGATTTGCCTCGCCGACGGTGAGATGAAGTTTTTTTCTACAGCTTGATCAAGAAAGGACAACAAACCATCAAAAAAAATTATTGACATTTAACAAACCAATGGGTTTCCGATGGATGTTTAGCTGTGCCCAAGAGGTGATTTGAACTATCTCCTCTAATGTACCATAACCACCCGGCAAAGCTATAAATGCATCGGACTTAACAACCATATGTGCAATACGCTCATGCATACTAGAGACCTGGAACTCTTCCCCGATTGTGTTGCCTACGATATCTCGTACAGCTAATGGTTTAGGGATAATGCCGAGAACTTTACTCCATCCTAGGGATGCAGCTGTCGACACACACCCCATTAACCCAAGACTACCCCCTCCATAAATCAAATGAAGACCCCTCGCAGCTAATGTCCTACCAAGATCAAGAGCTGCTGTTGTAAACTCTCCATCTTTACCAAATTGCGATCCACAAAATACGCATATATTTTGGAATCGCCGAATTGGTGTTTGCTCCATTTCTACAAGTGCTCTAAACTCGTGTAAGACAATGATGCATGTTAGGTATTATGCGATTCAAGTGCAAGACAGGTTATAAAATGACATTTGAAAACATGCAGAATGGATATATACACACGTAAAACTCTCAAATTTGACACATGGGGACATAATTTCAGTGGGGGTTGCACGATGCAGATTTATCGCCCCAAAATTTAAAAAAATGAGATATGCTTTCGGCGAGGTTTGACAAAACCTACACACTTGTCTCCACGTGAAGCATGGAAAATGGTGATACACTTTCGGCGGGGGTTGACAAAACCCCCACACTTGTCTCCCACGTGAAGCATAAAAAATAGAGATACACTTTCGGTGGAGGTTGACAAAACCTCCACACTTGTCTCCCACGTGTACTTATGCCATAGGGTAGTCATATAGTTTGTCAAAAAGAAAACTTGAAATTAAAACAAACAAAATCAACAAACAACAACAACACAAAAACAACAATGATAATCAGATCAAACGAAACAAGAAAGAAATAAAATTCGACAACAACAACACACATTCAAATATACAAGTAGTTGTGAGTGTGGCTCACATCTTCCTCTGGTTTTACGTCCAGTAACGGCTGAAACGCCTTCTATGAGTCGGGGATTTGCTTCCCATCAGTTTTCTTATAAACTGGCAAACAGGGTCGTTTTTAGTCAGATTCCCTAGACTATGATGCTGCAATTCATCACGAAATTGTGTCCATAGATTAAGCAATTCACGCTGAACAAGTCCACAAAGAATGTGACTCAAGAGTTACAAAAACATTATCCAGCGATCATACTCAAACCATTATAATAAATGTAAGTTTATCTTCTTAATCCTGGACACAAAACAAATGAAACGACAAGTCTGGTTACAATGCCATTCTTGCGACACATGTATACACATACTGTAACCTTTTCGCTCTTCGCCTCTTGGGGTAGTAGCTTGTTCCTAGGAACCAGCGCATTGATTTCTATTTGTGAGATTAAGTCAGGCTCACCGGGGAATCTCACCGTGGCCAACAGCAATTCGGATATTCGCAGGCAGATTTAAGAGCATCAATACCCAAAGTCTAGTCATCCGTACTTTATAAATTTTAAACACAGCATTTTGAGGAAGTGAAGGAAAATATTTACGAAGGTTTGACAGAAAGATATCGGCATCTATTGAAGAGAAGAAAAGGAGAGATATTACCGATAGTGCGATTGAGTCTGTTCTTCTCCAAGATATGCATGTTTCAAACCTTCGGGCAATGGTTTTAGCTCCCCTTTGGATGTTTCCTCAAGCTGTTGCACAAATGAATTCGAAGTACGAAATAATCCAATTAAACAATAGAAAGGAAAAGAAAAGAGCAGAAACGAAACTAAAGACACATAAAAGAGATAACAACACAATAACAAACAAAAGTCAAAAACAAGTAAAAACAAATAAAAACAAATGAGACAGATGTCAAAAAGAGATAAAACCTGATCAATTTGATGGCCTATGAAAGGAATCTCCTCGAGACACAAAAATCAATCATTATTACCTCATTTTATTTTTCTTTCTTTTTTAATTTATTTTTCAAAAACATTGGGTTGCCTCCCAATAAGCGCTTGGTTTAACGTCCTCAGCCCGACGTTTATTCCATCATGGGAGGATCCAATCTCCGCTGTGCTTCTCTAGTGGGCTTGGATCCTTCTTCCAACAAGAAATGGTGCAAGCATATGGCTGGGCCTTGGATGTTAGCAATCATCCACTTAATAGCTGTTTTGTGAACTCTAAGTACTCGGACGCGTTTCTCTTCTTGTAGTGGTGCAAGGCCCATTTCTATTGTAACTAGCAAAGGATCTGTGTCACCCAAAAACACATGCCTCAAATAATCTGGAAGTAGCTTAAGCTCCAAGGTATTGGCTTTCATCACATAAGGAAGAAGTTTCTCATTAGATAAAGGCAATTCAATGTACGAAACATCATACCTGTTTGTGATTATAGCTATAGTCTCATCTAAGATGCCATAGCTTCCTCCATTTCTTTGGACACTTGTATCAACCTTCTTGGTTCTTTGGAATTTTCGTCCCTATGTGCTCACCATTGCCTCGAAAAAATATTGAAAAGGACATTTGCCATTCAAAAATCATGGTGAAAGGCCCATAATGAACACATCTTTGTTCTAGCAGTTTTCGAGAATGGTCTCCCTAAAAGAATCGGTGTTGGATTAGGAGATGTCTCATCCTCTATTTAAGGACATAGAAGTCTGCTAGGAAAACCAATTGATTCACCTGCACAAGCACATCTTCCACAACTCTTTTGAGATATGCATTAAAATGATCATCAAGTTGAATGGTAATACCAGTTTTCGCAAAAGGTCCAAGATTTAAAGAAGCATAAATAGAATATGGCATGACATTAATAGATGCTCCTAAATCTAATATAGCTCTTTCAAACTTGGTATTACCAATGGGGCATGGAATGATGAACGTACCTGGATCTTCGCATTTTGGAGGAATTTTTCTTTGCAATACAGCTGAAACATTTTCCCCCACACTTACTTTCTCATTTCCCTTCAACTTTCTCTTGTTGGTGCATAACTCCTTGAGAAATTTTGTACAACGAGGTACTTGCTCAATAGCATACAGAAGTGGTATATTTACCTCGATTTTGTGAGAAGTTTCCAGGATTTCTTGTTCTTGTTCCTCCTTCTTTGATTTTGCAAATCTGCTAGGAAATGATGGAGGAGTAACATAAGAAGGAATTTGAGTTTTAAGGTCTACCTTAGAAGATGATGTTTTGTTCATAGTGGTAAGTGGTGTCTCTCCTTCATCACTTTTGTGATTTCTTTGCCAAGGTTTTTGGATACTTGCCCCCCAGTTTCCATTTGCTCTCCATTTCGAATTTGTCTCCACTTCGCAAAGTTATCGCACAAGCATTCTCTCTTGGATTGATCACCGCTTGAGAAGATAATTTTTCTGAGTCTTGGGCCTCGAATTTGCTCATGCTAGTAGCCAATTGTCCCATTTGATTTGCCAGGTTTTGGATACTTGCCCCAGTTTCCTGCTGGAATTGCATTGTGTTAGTGGCAGTGCATTAACAATATCTTCGAGAGACATACCTGAGTTTTGCGAAGCTGGTTGCGGTGCTGGATGTGGCATTTGTGGTGGTTGCATTTGAAATGGTTGCTGCACTCTAGGTTGATTGAAACTTTGTGGCCGATTTGGTATCACATTTGGAGTGATTGGTTTATGATTCCAGTAACTGAAATTATGTTGATCTTCCCATCCAGCATTGTAAGTGCTAGAGAAAGGATCATACCATTGCCTCGTTTGTCCTGGAAATCCACCCATGGCATTGGCTTGTTCCATATATTCTTCTAGTAAAGTTGGATACATGTCGATTGGATGCTCCATCGTAGAATATATCCCACATTCATAAGATTTTTGTATATCTCCTACAGCCATGTTTTCCACAAGAGAGGTTAGCTCAGAAAGTTGTTGTTCAATGTTCGGAGTGCTTACCTCATTTACTCTCCATGGTACTTGTGGCTCAAATCCGCTATTGAATTGATAGAAGTTTACTGCCATGTTGTCTAAACACAACAATCAGAAAAGAAAAACAAAGAAAATATGAATCAACAATGAAAACAAAATAACAAATCGATTAGAAAATCAATCCCCGGCAACGGCGCCAAAAACTTGATGCGTTCGGAACTAGCAAGTATACTAGTCGCACAAGTAATAAAGTGATAAGTAAGATATCGTTCCCACGAGGATTGATTCTAATTGAATTTGTTATTTTCAGCAACAATAAACTACACAGGGGGGATTTTTGTTGAATGATTTACTAAATGAAATAAGAATGCAAGTAAAGAATAACAAACAGAAAGTAAATTTGAATGAAAAATCAATGGGAGAAAGCTGGTTAAGGGATCCTTCTCTACCACAAGATATGGATTTACGAATTAATCATAGAATTGTCATCCAATTACACCATTGAAATTATCAACCGTAGATAACAACAAGCTCTGTTATCCCAATCTTTCTTACTTTGTTGTTAAATAAAACAGGCTCTTTATTTAATCTCTATCCATTAAACAACCTAGAACAAGCTCTCTAAATTTAATTCAATGGATGCATTATAAAAAGAAAGACAGGTTGATCTAAGCAATAAACACACAAGCTCGGATTATTTAACTTAGGTTATATTCTCCAATTGCAATCTCTGATCACAATTTTGCTATTAATGATTAGAAATTCAAGACAATTACGGATCAAGATTTCTAGTCTAGCAATAAATCACAACCAGATTATATTCAGTTGGCCACTCAAATACGATCAGCAAGCAATCATAAGCATTAAATATGGTAGAATACAAGCAACTTCAATTAGAGAATTGGATAACAATTCCTTACACAATCAACTTACAAAAACCATATCAGGGGCTTTGAAATCACCCTCAACCAATTCAGATTCAGTTACACATGTTTAAGAACTTGGTAAATACAATACAACATGGAGACATTCCAGAAAATGAAAGGGAAGGGAAAAACTTAGCAAGTTTGATGTAATTCTCTTTGGATTGTAGTTCTTCCTCTTTCCAAGCTTCCTTTCTCCTTCAAGAACTCCAAGAGATGAAAGAATTCCAGAGCTGAAGCCTCCACCACGTTCTCCCCTCTTCAAGTTCTCCAAATAAAACCCTAAAATGTGTTTAAATACACTGCTACAGTACCCTGCTACAGTGTCCCGTATTATACATGCTACAGTGATTTGTGGAATTACATTTCTATACATCTCACACTGTTTTGATTACAACTTTTGGTACACTGAATGGATTTATAAACCGTAAATTTCTCCAGAAAATAGACTTCCAGAGCTTTCCAACGGTATATAATATGTCATCGGGTTCATTGTATATCAATACAATTAAATCCGAGAAGATGGTTGACTAGCAGAGGTGAAAATGAAGGGTTTTTACTCCATTTTTGTGCAAGTTGCTCCAAAACTCCTACAAACATCAAAATCACACAAAAACATAAAAATACCAAGGAATATAGCAAAATAAACAGGATGCGAAATTGAATGAAAATGATACATAATATACTTATCAAGTGTCCTAAAAAAAAAAGAAGAAAAAAAAAGAAAAAAAAAGAAGAAGAATAAGAGATCTATACCCTTAAGTGTTCTTAAAAAAGAATGAAACAACAAAGTGTGGGGTTGTAGTTTTCTTTTGTTTTCTGCCAAAAAAAAAAAAAAGATTGAGTGTTCTAAATAAGTTTGGGGGAGTAACCTGGTGAATTGAAATGAAGTTTTGTTATAGGCTTGAGCTCTACATAGTCTTGAATGATTTATGTGTTTGTGGGTGATTTGAGCCAAATTATTATCCTTTATCATACCTTCACCCAAGCCAAACGTTACAAGCTTAATGATGCGTTCGAAACTAGCAAGTATACTAGTCGCACAAGTAATAAAGTGGTGAGTAAGATATCGTTCCCACGAGGATTGATTCTAATTGAATTGTTTATTTTCCAGCAACGATAAACTAAACAGGGGGGGTTTTTGTGAATGATTAACTAAATGACTAAGAATGCAAATTAAGAATAACAAAACAGAAGTTAATTTGAATTGAAAATTCAATGAGAGACACTTGTTTTAGGGTTCTTTCTCTGCCACAAGATATGAATTTGTGAATTAACATAGAATTGTAATCCAATTACAGCATTGAAGTTATCAACCGTAGATAACAACAAGCTCTTTTATCCCAATCTTTCCTTACTTTGTTGTTAAATAAAACAAGCTCTTTATTTAATCTCTATCCATTAAACAACCTAGAACAAGCTCTCTAAGTTAATTCAATAGAAGCATTACGATGAGAAAGATAGGTTGATCTAAGCAATAATCACACAAGTTTGGATTATTTAACCTAGGTTGTATTTTCCAATTGCAATCTCTGATCACAATTTGCTACTAATGATTGGAAATTCATGACAATTACGGATCAAGATTTCTAATCTAGCAATAGACAACAACAGATTATATTCAGTTGGCCATTCCAAATACAATCAGTAAGCAATCATAAGCAATCATAAGCATTAGATATGGGAAAATACAAGCAACTTCAATTAGAGAATTGGATAACAATTTCTTACACAATCAACTCACAAAATCCATATCAAGGGCTTGAAATCACCCTCAACCAATTCAGATTTAGTTACACATATTCAATCAGAATAACAAATACAATACAGAGAAATTCCAGAATTGAAAAGGAAGAAAGAACTTAGCAAATTCTTTGAAAATCTTCTTTGTAGATGAATCTTCTTGGAATTGTAGTTCCTCCTCTTTCAAAATCTTATTTCTCCTTCAAGAACTCCAAGGGATGAGAGAAATCCAGAAATGTAGCCTCCTCCCACGTTTTCCCCTCTTCAAGTTATGAAAATAAAACCCTAAAATTTGTTTAAATACTCTGCTACAGTAACATGCTACAATGTCCCGTATTATACATGCTACAGTGATGTGTGGAATTACATTTCTACACTTCTTACACTGTTTTGATTACAACTTTCGGTACACTGAATGGATTCCTAAACCGTAAATTTCTCCAAAAAGTAGACTTCGAGAGCTTTTCAACGGTATATGATATGTCATCAGATTCATTGTATATCATACAATTAAATCCGAGAAGATGGTTGACTAGCAGAGGTGAAAATGAAGGGTTTTACTCCATTTTTGTGCAGGTTACTCCAAAACTCCTACAAACATCAAAACCACACAAAAACATAAAAATACCAATGAATATAGCAAAGAAACATGGACGAATTGATATGAAATGATATATAAATAAACACTTATCAAATTCCCCCACACTTAGACTTTGCTAGTCCTCGAGCAACTACGACAATGTGAAATAAAACTAAACCGAAAAAGAATCAACAAAAAATTAAAACACACAAATGCTTCATCTTGCAAATAGGCCTCAAAGATTGTACTTAATTATAACCCAAGGAATACTTCAAAATAATGCACTTGATCCAGAATTTTATCTCAAAAATTAGTTTCGCTTCACTTCAATTCCTCAAGTGTGTGTGTGTAGAGCCATTCTCACCTAATCACTTGTAACCGGATGAGTTTATGCATAAAAATGAATCATATTTAATATTGAAGATGTGTGTATAAATGAACTCCATAGGCCTGCTTTTCAAGTCACTCTCCACTAATGAAGACATGCACAACACCAAGGATCAAGTAGGACTTTATTAAGCTTGTAACGTTTGGCTTGGGTGAAGGTATGATAAGGATAATAATTTGGCTCAAATCACCCACAAACACATAAATCATTCAAGACTATGTAGAGCTCAACCCTATAACACAACTTCATTTCAATTCACCAGGTTACTCCCCCAAACTTATTTAGAACACGCAATCTTTTTTTTTTTTTTTTTGCAGAAAACAAAAGAAAACTACACCCCCACACTTTGTTGTTTCATTCTTTTAAGAACACTTAAGGGTATAGATCTCTTATTCTTCTTCTTTTGTTCTCTTTTTTTTTTTCTTTTTTTTTTATTACACTTCCCCTCCCCCCACACTTAAACAACACATTGTCCTCAATGTGTAAGTACGTGGACGATAAGAACAGATTGGCTTTTTGTTTCTTTTTTCTTTTTTTTTTTAACAAACACAATAGTACTCACTTGCATTGCTCATGACACATCCCAACCTCCTCTAACTTCCCAAAACCAGAACATAGCTCAGAATTTAATTGTGAATGATCTACATGCTCATAGTTAAGGGATAAACTGTTTGGAACAAATTCATTTTAGGTTAGGAAATCTTTTAGTGAGTTAACAAAGAAAAAGGCTTACAGAGGCGCAAAGGGGTAACTAGGGATCAATTTCAGTCAAGGTTGGCTATTAAGGCTCAAACGGTCCAAAGATGGCCTAAATCCTTTCCCCAATGTTGCACAGTCTAGGATTTCGCCTCGAGTGACCATTAAACAAGTTCTAGAATTCATTGAAATCTGAAGAAACATTTAATTACATAAACTTTCTCTAAGTGAACAAATAACTCAGTGATAATAGCTTAGTGCTCAATGTTGCACAAGGAATCAAAAGCAAATCGAAAACCAATAAACATTTCAAGCACACAGATCCATGCATCATTTATCATTTTCCAAGAGTTATTCTTAATTCCATCATTATCTTATCATCGACCCACAAAATGCAAGAAAAGAGGTACGTGGCGTTGTTACACCTGAGTCAAGATTGTATATTTCATCAATCCTTAGGACCAGTATCCCGCAGACTTAAGGTTTCCAGCCTATATACCTTTATTATGAAAGAACAAAACAAGAAACAAGACAATTAAAACAACATGAAATAAACAAACTACAGATTTATTGAGAGAGAATGCGTTTCAAGAGTTAAGAAAACCTCATATTCTGCCATTCTCAGGTTTTTCCACAATGTTTTTTTTTTCGAATCGAACTGATAAAGACAAAAACACACAACAACTCGAAATTACATAAAACTAAACTTACTCAGAAAATAATAAAGTCCAACAAATCAGCAAACACAAACAAGTCAGTTATAATGGGTCTAAAAAGTTTAGAAGTTAGCCTCCTTATTCAGCCATTATGGATTAAAGAAATCCAGAATGCGTTTCAAGAGAACTTGAACTTTTTAAGCCACCACTCTAAAAACCGAGATTAGAAATTATTACCTGGGACGAAAGAAATAACCTGAAAAAGCTCAAAAGAAACGACATGAAAAATCTTAAATAAACACACTAAAAAGAAAGCAAACAAAAACGAAGCAAACCAGCAAATAGAGATTACAGATGGAGGGTTCAATCCAGTTGACGCCTTTTGTTGCCTTCTCCAAACCAATTTATCCGAGCCATTGTTGGATCAGGTGAATAGACGAATTCTTGTAGTTTGTCAATTAACTCTCCTGCAGTTGAAGCTGTAACCAGCATTTGCCTTGCTGACGGTGATATGAAATTTTTT
>SNVD02007667.1:0-30331 GCA_013180625.2 Boswellia sacra
ATTAGATATTCCACCAAATAAATCACAAATTGATGAAGGGGATGATACCACTTCTACCATGAACAAAACATCCACTTCTAAGGTAAATCCTAAAACTTCCATTCATTCATATGTTACCCCTCCACCTTTTTCCAGCAGATTTGCAAAATCAAGGAAGGAGGAACAAGAACAAGAAATCCTGAAAACTTTTCGCAAGATCGAGATAAACATACCACTTCTGGATGCTATCAAGCAAGTGCCTCGTTATGCAAAATTTCTCAAAGAGTTATGCACCAACAAGAGGAAGTTGAAAGGAAATGAGAAGGTAAGTGTGGGGGAAAATGTTTCAGCTGTATTGCAAAGAAAAATTCCTCCGAACTGCAAAGATCCAGGTACGTTCACCATTCCATGCACCATTGGCAATACCAATTTTGAAAGAGCTATGTTAGATTTAGGAGCATCAATTAATGTCATGCCCTATTCTATTTATGCTTCCTTGAATCTTGGACCCCTTGCGGAAACTGGTATTATAATTCAACTTGCTGATCGTTCTAATGCATATCCCAAGGGAGTTGTGGAAGATGTGCTTGTGTAGGTGAATCAATTGGTTTTTCCAGCAGACTTTTATGTTCTGGAAATGGAGGATGAAACGTCTCCCAATCCAACACCAATTCTTTTAGGGAGGCCATTCTTGAAACCTGCCCGAACCAAGATTGATGTTCATGATGGCACTCTCACCATGGAATTTGATGGCGAGGTGATTCGTTTCAATATTTATGAGGCAATGAGGTACCCTACTGGACTTGCATTCTGTTTTTGCAGTATGATGTCATTGATTCTTTGGCACACAATTTCTTGAATTAACTCGCAAAAGATGATTGGAAGTGAGCCATTAGTGAACACATAAGGACAGAAAGTTTTCAAAAGAACCAAGAAGTGTACATGTGTCTAAAGAAGTGGAGGAAGCTGTGGTAAGCTTGGATGAGACTATAACTATCACCACAAACAGGTATGATGTTTCGTACATTGAATTGCCTTTATCTACTGAGAAAATTCTTCCTTCTGTGATGAAAGCCCCTACCTTGGAGCTTAAGCCTCTTCCAGAACATTTGAAGTATGTATTCTTGGGTGAGAAGGATACTTTGCCAGTCATAATAGACAAGGGCCTTACACCATTACAAGAAGAGAAACTCATTCGAGTGCTTCGAGATCACAAAACAGCCATTGGGTGGGGGGGGGGGGGAAAAACCCCCCCCCCAAAATTTTTTTTAATTTTTCTGACATCAAAGGTATTAGGCCCAGCCATATGCATGCACCGTATGCTTATTAGAAAAGATTCCAAGCCCACTCGAGAAGCACAGCGGAGGTTGCTATCCTCCAATGATGGAAGTTGTCAAGAAAGAAATCCTGAAATTGTTAGATGTGGGTGTGATTTATCCAATTTCGGATAGCAAATGGGTAAGTCCAGTCCAAGTCGTTCCAAAGAAATCTAGTGTTACGGTGGTTAAGAATGACAATAATGAGCTAGTTCCCACTCGTATCCAAACCGGGTGGCGAGTTTGTATTGATTATCGAAAGCTCAATTCTGCACTCGCAAGGATCACTTTCCTTTGCCATTCATTGATCAAATGCTGGAGAGATTAGCAGGTCATTCTCATTATTGTTTTCCTGATGGCTATTCAGGATATAATCAGATTGTCATTGCCCCTGAAGATCAAGAGAAAACTACATTTACATGCCCATTTGGTACATTTGCGTATCGACGCATGCCGTTCGGTCTTTGCAATGCCCCTGCCACTTTCCAAAGGTGTATGTTAAGTATTTTCTCTGATTATGTTGAGAACATTATTGAGGTATTTATGGATGACTTTAGTGTTTTTGGTGATTCTTTTGATAAATGCCTTGACAACCTTACCCTTATACTTCAAAGATGTATAGAAACTAACCTTTTCTGAATTGGGAGAAATGTCATTTTATGGTAGATCAGGGTATAGTTTTGGGACATGTTATTTCTGTTAAGGGCATAGAGGTTGATAAATCCAAGATAGATCTTATATGTTCCTTACCACCTCCCACAAGTGTGCGGGATATTCGTTCGTTTCTTGGTCATGCAGGTTTTTATCGTAGATTCATCAAAGATTTCTCGAAGATAGCATTGCCCCTATGCAGATTATTAAAGAATGATGTGGCCTTTGAATTTGATGAGAAATGCAAAGAGGCATTTGAGAAACTGAAGGAACTCTTGACTTCGGCTCCAGTAATCCAATCTCCGAATTGGAATCATCCTTTCGAGATCATGTGCGATGCAAGTGACTACGCTGTGGGTGCCGTTTTGGGTCAACGAATTGGCAGAATTCCACATGCCATTTATTACGCATCTCGGACTTAAATGATGCTCAACTTAATTATTCTACCACTGAGAAAGAGCTGCTAGCGGTTATTTTTGCTTTAGAAAAGTTTCGATCTTATTTGATTGGTACTAAAGTAACCGTTTATTCTGATCATGCAGCTTTGAGGTACTTGCTCACCAAAGAAAGATTCAAAACCAGGCTTATCAGGTGATACGCCTTTTACAGAATTTGGACTTAGGAGATCAAAGATAAAAGGGATGAAACTTAGTTGCAGACCATCTCAGTCGCATTGTCCATGACTAGGATGTACTGCATTACAATAAGTTTTTTCGGCATGAACAATGTGCTGTCTCTACATGTAGCAGCCCTTGGTATGCAGATATTGTTAATTACTTAGTTACCAAGAAGCTACCACATGACTTGACTCGAGCTCAAAGAGACAAGATTAAAAACATTGCCAAATATTACATATGGTATGATCCATACTTATGGAAGCATTGTTCTGATCAAGTGATAAGAAGGTGTGTTTCTGAATCTAAATTTAATTCAATTTTGACTTCTGTCATTCTTATGCATGTGGCGGTCACTTCGGACCAAAAAGAACAGCCCTGAAAGTTCTTGATTGTGGATTTTACTGGCCATCATTGTTCAAAGATGCATATCTATTTTGCAAAGCTTGTGACTGTTGTCAAAGGAAGTTAATTTAAAAGTGCGAAAAATCAATGCCCCAAACCCTATACGTGTTGTTGAGATTTTTGATGTTGTGGGGTTATTGATTTCATGGGTCATTTTCTTCATCTTTTGGGTAATGTTTACATTATACTTGCTGTGAATTATGTTTCTAAATGGGTGGAAGCAAAAGCTACGAGAACTAATGATTCTAAAGTTGTTGTAGATTTTGTGAAATCTAACATTTTGCGAGATTTGGAACACCAAGAGCCATGATTAGCGACAGAGGGACACACTTCTGCAACCGATCATTTGAAGCCTTACTCAAGAAATACAACATCACTCACAGGGTGTCTACTGCATATCATCCACAAACTAGTGGTCAAGTTGAAGTTTCAAATCGAGAAGTCAAGTCCATTCTCGAGAAGACAGTGAATCCGAATAGAAAAGATTGGAGCCTACGACTTAATGATGCACTTTGGGCATACCGAACTGCTTACAAGACACCTATTGGTATGTCTCCGTATAGGTTAGTCTATGGTAAGCCATGTCACCTTCCAGTAGAGCTCGAACACCAAGCATGGTGGGCAGTAAAGCTTTGTAACATGGAGATGGATGCTGCTGGAGAACAAAGGAAGCTTCAACTGCAAGAATTGGAAGAACTTAGAAATGATGCCTATGAGAATTCCAGAATTTACAAGGAGAGAACTAAGGCATTTCATGATCAAATGATCTCCAGGAAGAATTTTGAAGTGGGACAGAATGTTCTTTTATTTCATTCTCGCCTCAAGTTTTTCCAGTTAACTTACGATCGTCGTATGGATTGGACCTTTTGTTATTACTATGTTGTTTCCTCATGTGTGCAGTGGAAATCAAGAGCTTAAAAACGGACAAAAGTATTTCAAGGTGATGGGCTACAGTGTTTGAAGCCATTACTATGAAGCATTTCATTGATGCAAGACATCGAGGAGGTACTCTCTGGCACTCTCTACTACGAGACAACTTATCTTGATGGGTGAGGGCAGATAACGTCAGGCTGAGGACGTTAAACCAAGCGCTTATTGGGAGGCAACCCAATGTTTTTGAAATATAAATAAAAAGAGACAAAGAAAAGAGGGTAGTATTGATCAATTTTTGTGTTTCGAGGAGATTCCTCTCATGGGCTATTATAATTGATCAGGTTTTATCTCTCCTTGCCATTTGTCTTATTTGCTTTGTTGTTTGTTTTTGACTTTCATTTGCTCTTGTGTTTTTTTTTCTTTTATGTGTCTCTATTTTCTTTTCTTTTCTTGTGTTTAATTTGATTATTCCGTGCTTCGAGTTCAGTTGTGCAACAGCTTGAGGAAACATTCAAACGGGAGTTGAAGCCATTGTTCGAAGGTTTGAAACGTGCATATCTGGGAGAAGAACAAACTCAATCGCATTATCGGTATATCTCTCCTTTTCTTCTCTTCAATGGATGCTGATATCTTTCTATCGAACCTTCGTAAATATTTCCCTTCACTTCCTCAAATGCTGTGTTTAAAATATATAAAGTACGGATGACTAGACTTTGGGCATTGATGCTCCTAAATGTGCCTGCTGATATCCGATGGCTTATCGAAGCCAAGGTGAGATTGTCCGGTGAGGCGGACATTAATCTCGTAAAATACATGCCTGGTCTAGAAAAGAGCTACTATGCCAAGAGGCGAAGAGCGAAAAGGTTACAAGTATGTTATAAATGTGCTAGATGGAATTGTAACCAGACTTGTCGTTCATTAGGTTTTGCGTCCAGGAATAGAGAAGATAAACTTTCATTTATTAAGAATGGTTTGAGTATGAGTCGCTGGATAATGTTTTGTTAACTCTCGAGTCACATTCTTGTGGACTTGTTCAGCGTGAATTGCTTAATCTATGGACACAATTTCGTGATGAATTGCAGTGTTATCGTCTAGGGAATCTGACTAAAAACGACCCTGTTTGCCAGTTTATAAGAAAACTGGATGGGAAGCAAATCCCCGACTCATATAAAGCGTTTCAGCCGTTACTGGACGTAAAACCAGAGGAAGATGTGAGCCACAATCACAACTACTTGTATATTTGAATGTGTGTTGTTATTGTCAAATTTTTTTTCTTGTTCGTTTGATCTGATTATCAATGTTGTTTTTGTGTTGTTGTTGTTTGTTGATTTTGTTTGTTTTAATTTCAAGTTTTCTTTTTGACAAACCATATGACTACCCTATGGCATAAGTTCACGTGGGAGACAAGTGTGGGGGTTTTGTCAACCCCCGCCAAAAGTGTATCTCCATTTTCCATGCTTCACGTGGGAGACAAGTGTGTAGGTTTTGTCAAACCCCGCCGAAAGCATATCTCATTTTTTTTCAAATCTTGGGGCGATAAATCTGCATCGAGCAACCCCCACCGAAAGTATGTCCCCATGTGTCAAATTTTGAGAGTTTTATGTGTGTATATATACATTCTGCATGTTTTCATATGTCATTCCATAACCTGTCTTGCAATTGAAAAGCATAATATCTAACGTGTCTTACATAAGATTAGAGCACTTGTAGAAATGGAGAAAACACCAATTCGGCGATTCCGCAATATATGCGTATTTTGCGGATCGCAATTTGGTAAAGATGGAGAGTTTACCACAGCATCTCTTGATCTTGGTAGGACATTAGCTGCGAGGGGTATTAATTTGATTTATGGAGGGGGTAGTCTTGGGTTAATGGGGTGTGTGTCAACAGCTGCAGCCCTAGGAGGGAGCAAAGTTCTCGGCATTATCCCTAAACCATTAGCTGTGCGAGATATCGTAGGCAACACAATCGGGGAAGAGTTACAAGTCTCTAGTATGCATGAGCGTATTGCACATATGGTTGTTAAGTCCGATGCATTTATAGCTTTGTCGGGTGGTTATGGTACATTAGAGGAGATATTTCAAATCACCTCTTGGGCACATCTAAACATCCATCGTAAACCCATTGGTTTGTTAAATGTTAATAATTTTTTTGATGGTTTGTTGTCCTTTCTTGATCAAGCTGTAGAAAAAATTTCATCTCACCGTCAGCAAGGCAAATGCTGGTTACAGCTTCAACTGCAGGAGAGTTAATTGACAAACTACAAGAATTCATCTATTCACCTGATCCAACCATGGCTCGGATAAATTGGTTTGGAGAAGGCAACAAAAGGCGTCAACTGTATTTAACCCTCCATCTGTAATCTCTATTTGTTGGTTTGCTTCGTTTTTGTTTGCGTTCTTTTTAGTGTGTTTATTTGAGATTTTTCATGTCGTTTCTTTTGAGTTTTTTCAGGTTATTTCTTTCGTCCCAGGTAATATTTTCTAATCTCGGTTTTTTTTATTTTAGAGTGGTGGCTTAAAAAGTTTCAGTTCTCTTGAAACGCATTCTGGATCTCTTCAATCCATAATGGCTGAATAAGGAGGCTAACTTCTAAACTTTGTAGACCCATTCTAACTAACTTGTTTTTTGTTTGCTGACTTGTTGAACTTTGTTATTTTTATGAGTGAGTTTAGTTTTGCGTAATTTAGAGTTGTTATGTGTTTTTATCTTTATCAGTTTTGATTTAAAAAAAAAACAATTGTGGAAAAACCTGAGAATGGCAGAATATAGGGTTTCTTTAACCCTTGAAACGCATTCTCTCTAAATAAATCTGTAGTTTTTTTATTTCATGTTATTTGAAGTGTCTTGTTTCTTGTTTTGTTCTTTCATAATAAAGGTATATAGGCTGGAAACCTTAAGTCTGCGGGCTACTGTTCCTAAGGATTGTTGAAATATACAATCTTGACTCAGGTGTAACAATGCCACGTACCTCTTCTCTTGCATTTTATGGGCCATGATAAGGCAATGATTGAATTAAGAATAACTCTTGGAAAATGATAAATGATGCATGGATCTGTGTGCTTGAAATGTTTATTGGTTTTCGCTTTGCTTTTGATTCCTTGCGAAACATTGAGAACTGAGCTATTATCACTGAGTTATTTGTTCACTTAGAGAAAGTTTATGTAATTTAAGTGTTTCTCCAGATCTCAATGAATTCTAGAACTTGTTTGATGGTCACTCGAGGCGAAATCCTAGACTGTGCAACATTAGGGAAATGATTTAGGCCATCTTTAGACCGTTTGAGCCTTAAGAGCAAACCTTGACTGAAATTGATCCCTAGTTACCCCTTTGAGCCTCTGTAAACCTTTTTCTTTGTTAACTCACTAAAAGATTTCCTAATCTCAATTGAATTTGTTCCAAACTGTTTATCCCTTACCTATGAGCATGTAAATCATTCGCAATTACATTTTGAGCTATGTTCTCGTTTTGGGAAGTTAGAGGAGGTTGGATTGTGCCATGAGCAATGCAAGTGAGTTTTATTATGTTTGTAAAAAAAAAAAAGAGAAAAAATCTGTACTTATCTTTCACGTACTTAAACATTGAGGACAATGTACTGTTTAAGTGTGCGGGAGTGGAATTGCAGTTAAAAAAAAAAAAGAAAAGAAAAAGAAAAGAAAAAGAGTTCTATACCCTTGGGTGTTCTTAAAAAGAATGAAACAACAAGTGTGGGGGTGTAGTTTCTTTTGTTTTCTACAAAAAAAAAAAGAACAAAGGAAAAAATAAAAAAGAAAAAAAAAAGAAGATTCGAGTGTTTTCTGAATAAGTTTGGGAGAGTCATTTGAGAATAAGAATGAATTTTGATGTCCATGGGCTTGGCTCTACATAGTCTTGAATGATTTATGTGTTTGTGGGTGATTTGAGCCAAATTATTATCCTTTATCATACTTCACCCAAGCCAAACGTTACAAGCTTAATAAAGTCCTACTTGATCCTTGGTGTTGTGCATGTCTACATTAGTGGAGAGTGACTTGAAAAGCAGGCCTATGGAGTTCATTTATACACACATCTTCAATATTAAATATGATTCATTTTTTGCATAAACTCATCCGGGTTACAAGTGATCAGGTGAGAATGGCTCTACACACACACACTTGAGGAATTGAAGTGAAGCAAAACTAATTTTTGAGATAAAATTCTTGATCAAGTGCATTTTAAATTTTTTTTTTTTTTTTTTGTTGAAAGTATTCCTTGGGTTATAATTAAGTACAATCTTTGAGGCCTATTTGCAAGTTGAAGCATTGGTGTGTTTTAATTTTTCTTTGATTCTGTTTCGGTTTAGTATTGTTTCGTATCATTTTAGTTGCTCGAGGACTAGCAAAGTCTAAGTGTGGGGGAATTTGATAGGTGTCTATTTATGTATTACTTTTATATCAATTCGTCCATGTTTTCTTTGCTATATTCTCTGGTATTTTTATATTTTTGTGTGGTTTTGATGTTTGTAGGAGTTTTGGAGCAACTTGCACAAAAATGAGTAAAACCCTTCATTTTCACCTCTGCTAGTCAGTGATCTTCTCGGATTTTAATTGTATTGATATACAATGAACCCGATGACATATTATATACCGTTGGAAAGCTCTCGAAGTCTATTTTCTGGAAAATTTTACGGTTTATAAATCCATTCAGTGCACCAAAAGTTGTAATCAAAACAGTGTGAGAAGTATAAAAATATAATTCCACAAGTCACTGTAGCATGTATAATACGGGACACTGTAGCAGGTTACTGTAGCAGAGTATTTAAACACATTTTAGGTTTTAATTTTCATAACTTGAAAGAGTGAGAACGTGGTGGGGGCTTCAGCTCTGGAATTCTTTCTCTCTTGGAGTTCTGAAGGAGAAAGAAGCTTGGAAGAGGAAGAACTAACAAATCCAAAGAAGAATTTACATCAAATTGCTAAGTTTTCCTTCCTTTCATTTCTGGAATGTCGCCATGTTGTATTGTAATTTACCACGTTCTTACACATGTGTATACTGAATCTGATTGGTTGAGGTGATTTCAAGCCCCTTGATATGGTTTGTGTGAGTTGATTGTGTAAGAAGTTGTTATCCAATTCTCTAATTGAAGTTGCTTGTATTTTCCTATATCTAATGCTTATGATTGCTTGCTGATTGTTTTTGGAATGGCCAACTGAATATAATCTGGTTGTTGTCTATTGCTAGAGTAGAAATCTTGATCCGTAATTGTCTTGAATTTCTAATCCTTAGTAGCAAAATTGTGATCAGAGATTGCAATGGAGAATACAACCTAAGTTAAATAATCCGAGCTTGTGTGTTTATTGCTTAGATCAACCTATCTTTCTTATCGTAATGCATCATTGAATTAAATTTAGAGAGCTTGTTCTAGGTTGTTTAATGGATAGAGATTAAATAAAGAGCCTGTTTTATTTAACAACAAAGTAAGAAAGATTGGGATAACAGAGCTTGTTGTTATCTACGGTTGATAATTTCAATGGTGTAATTGGATGACAATTCTATGATTAATTCGCAAATCCATATCTTGTGTAGAGAATGATCTTTTAACCAGATTTCTCTCATTGATTTTTCACTCAATTAACTTCTGTTTTGTATTCTCTTTGCATTCAAAACCCCCCTCATTTAGTTTATTGTTGCTTTCGAATAACAAATTCAAATAGAATCAAACCTCGTGGGAACGATATCTTACTCATCACTTTATTACTTGTGCGACTAGTATACTTGCTAGTTTTGAACGCATCAATACATTAGTCTCATGGTTTAGTAGAAAACAAAATTCTGTTGCCTTATCAACTGCGGAAGCTGAGTATATTGCAGTAGGAAGTTGTTGTGCACAAACTCTTTGGATGAAATAAATTTTAAAAGATTATGGTGTGGTATTTGATCATATTCCCATCAAATGTGACAATACAAGTGCCATCAACATTTCAAAAAATCCCATACAACACTCTAGGACTAAGCATATAGAGATTAGACATCATTTTATTAGAGATCATGTGCAAAAAGGTAATATTTCTTTAGAATTTGTTCCCACCGATAAACAATTAGCTGATATATTTACTAAATCCCTTAGTCAATATAGATTTTGCATAATTAGAAGAGAATTAGGCATGTTGGATATGTCTTAATTTTGCTTTAATATGATAATCTTTGAATGGTAGCATATGTTAAGGGGGAGAATATATTTATGGGGAGTAGTTAATTTGATTACATCTTTTTGATGATAACAAAAGGGGGAGAAATTGTTAGATTGCTTATATTCATAACAAGTGTCATCTTTTTGTTTATTCTTTATTTTGTTTTCATTCTTGATTTTAGATTATATTTTAAAGCAATCAATGGTTTGTCATCATCAAAAAGGGGGAGATGTTAGCCTTAAGGCTACATGATAATTTTGATGATACCAATACACATTGATTAATTGAGATTTACTAACATGTTTATTTATGTGCAAGAGTAAGATCATTGAAATAATTATAAAATCAAGAAGAGGCTTATTAAAATGAAGTGTTGAAGCTAAGGAGAAGACTGCATGTTAAAGGCACCAAAGTTTAAGAATAAGGTTTGATTCAAGGAATGTGACATATGAGCAATGTTCAATCAATTGGTCATATATATCACTACAAATATCCAAATGATGTGATTCTTGAGCCTTTGGAAATCTTACTCAATTTATAACATTTCATATGTTTTAATGAAATTCAAATTTCAAGTGCAAGGTTGTCCAAATCATCATGCAAGTTGAAAGACAAATGGAAGCATCTGACATGAGCACCGAATACTCTTTTGGACATATCTTGAGCTAGAAAAATCAAAATGACTTGATTCTTATGGCATTGGAAAGATGACTTAATGAAAAACATTTCATATGTTTTGAAAAAAATTCAAATTTCAAACAGAATACCGACATAATTGACATGCAATTCGGTGGACTGACACAGAGAAGAAAAATCAACTCACATGAGCACCGAATGGTGTTTTGGCCATATCTTAAGATAGAGATCCAAATGCTTTGAATTCTTAATGTTTTGGAAAGATTATTCAAATATGCAGATCTTTTATGTTTTGAAGAAATTCAAATTTCAAACGGAAGGCTGACAGAATTATCATTCAATTTGGTGGACTGACACAAGAAAGAAAAATCAAGTCACATGAGCACCGAATGGTGTTTTGGCCATATCTTGAGTTACAGATATCCAAATGACTTGATTCTTGATGCGTTGGAAAGCTTATTCAAATGTGCCAATCTTTTATGTTTTACAGATTTTCAAATTTCAAACGGAACATTGACAAAAATGGCAGACAAGATTACGGTTTTTATGGTGGGCAGAAAATTTGGAGATGGTGTCTTCACTTGATTAAGTTCATCTCATTTGCCTATAAAAGGAGCCATTCTCCCATGCATTCAACAAGTGCAAGAGAAGCATTTTATCAAGCAAAAAAAACAAGAGAAATATCAAGTCTATAGAGCTTTTATATTCTTTATCTACTCTTTGAAGAGAGGTGTACTTTTGTTGTAAAAAATTTACTTTGTTCTTGTATTGTGGTGAGAGTGAGATCTTCTTGTAAAGGATAAAAGTTATCCTTGAGAGAACTCTTTCCTTGGTGAGGTTGTTCATCAAGAAGAACTCTTGGTGTGGTGTTATCAAGAGTTGAAGGAAGTTGCCTTGGTGAGGTTGTTCATCAAGAAGAACTCTTGGTGTGGTGTTATCAAGAGTTGAAGGAAGTTGCCTTGGTGAGGTTGTTCATCAAGAAGAACTCTTGGTGTGGTGTTATCAAGAGTTGAAGGAAGTTGCCTTGGTGAGGTTGTTCATCAAGAAGAACTCTTGGTGTGGTGTTATCAAGAGTTGAAAGAAAAAGTCTTGGTGAGGTTGTTCATCAAGCAAGTTGTAAAGATTTCTACAACTTAGTGGAAAGCCTAGCTTGTGGAGCTAGGAGCCCGTGGACGTAGGCAAGGTTTGCCGAACCATGTACATCGAGTTTGCACTCTCTCTATCCCTATCCTTTTTACATTTACTTGCACTTGTGATTGTTCTTTATTGCAATTCTCTTGATTACATTCTATTTTCATCTTCTTCATCTTTGTTCTTAAAGAAAGATTTAAATAATTTTGATATTTCAAGAAACGTTTTCTAAATCCGTTTTTATAAATAAAAACCCAATTCACCCCACCTCTTGGGTTGCCATACCTGGGTCAACATTAGTGATGCAAACTTAGGACTTTGGACCCCAAGTGGCTAAGACTTAAAACAAAATTTCCCATTGATAGAGGTAGCCTAAAGTGAAACATATTTACAAAACTTTTATCATAGGAGTTTAAAACAATAATAAGTTTTAATTGGAAGACAATCATAACAATATATTATTTTATATTAAACAACTCAACCCATAAACATTTTATAATGCTTTCAAATTTTTTAAAATATCAAATATAGTTTAAAAAAATTGAACAAAATCCATCATTTGAAATGGGAATTATCACTGCGACACTAAACAAGTCTTGAACAAAAAGGTTGCAAGGAGATTAGCATTGAGTAGTTCTATTTAGAACCCACTTTTTAACTCTTCATGCCTCATCTCTGAATTCGCCTAGGTAAAGGTTTTAATTTTTATTATTTTCTCAATAAACCCCATTCGATTCCTAAATTATCATTCTTCTATCCCAATTAAATTTTTCTTTTGGCTCTTTAATAAAAATTAAGTATGATAATATTTCATCTACACTCTCTATTTAACTTTGTTTAATAATGTTTCATTTAACAATTAACTCTTTGAATTAAAGGCTTGCAACAAATCTTATTAAATATTAATCATCTTGGCATTTCTTTGGACATGGTTACAAAGGGTCAACTTTTTCCTCTCTTTTCTTCTTAAAGTTTAGTGACAAATAATTAAGGAAAGCAAACAAACTTATACTCTGCCGCATCGTTTAAAGGAATTTTTTTTGGGTCTCATGTTTTTCTTGATATTATACCTAGGGGTGTCAATTCGTGTTCGCGGGTCGTGTTCGTATCGTGTCAAGTTATGACACGATAAAGATTGATCGAACACAACCCATTTATTATTCATGTCAAGAAGACCCAATAGGAACACGACACAATTATTAAACGGGTAAAACGATATGACACACTAACACGAATAATAAATGGTTTCTCTTCATATTAGACACGAACACGACCCGTCTAACATGATTATGACACGTGTATATGATCAACACGATTTACACATTTAACATGATTACAGCACGTTTATATATTTGACACGATTATCACGCGTTTAAATATTTGACAAGATTACATATTACAAATTATTTTTAAATAAAAAAGGAAAAATAAAAAATATCTTTATTTTTATTTTTATTTTTTTAATATGAGTAAAATATATTAAAATTTATAAGAATGTATTTATATTATTCATGTCAATAATTGTGTTAATCATGTTATGGTATCAAACAGGTTTTAATTCATGTTCATGTTAATCGTGTCATAAATGGATTCGTGTCATAAAACGGTCATGTCATAATCGTGTTCATGGACTGAAAGCCCACAACCCCAACATGAAACGATTATTAAACGGGTTAAAATTTTTAACACAAACACGATTAAGTCAAAACCCAAATCCACTAATTTTCGTGTCGCGTCAAGTCATGCTCGTTTATCGTGGCCCAAATTAACATCCTTGATTATACCTGTTGCTATTGTTTTCAATTATTGTAGGTTTCTTGCTTTAGTAGTCTGCCAAAGAGAATCGCCATAAATTTGTTTCAAAAAAATATTTTCAAAATAAAAATCACTTAAATCTTTATATAAATAATTCTTATATTCCTCTCATGAGACGAGTTAAGGATTAAATGATTTAGAGAATTTAATGTTTAAAATAAATATCTATTTTTTTTGTTTTGGAATTTTATTATTAATAATTTTATTTAAGGATAAAACCATTAAAGAAATATATTGAATTAAAAAAATAGTGTTTAATGAGTTTAAAAGTGGGGACTGAATAGATCTACTTATTAACATTTGTCGCAGGTTAAAATGAGTTGAAAACTAATCCATGGCCTAGCCTAATATTCAATTGGAGGTACATTGGGCTTAAGATTGTTCATTAGTTTTATTGAAGAGTGGTGTTATTTGCATTCCTTCTATCAACCAAATAGCCAATCTTTTAGTTTTACGAGGATAAATTTATAATAAAGGGCATGTTAGGTTTGAGAAAAAGAACAATTGATGAAAAGGAAAATAGAGTTAAAGAAAAAATGAGAAGATAGGAATGAGATTATAAAACATTTTTCTATATTTGGTTGTCCAATGGGATCACAAATGGAAATGAATAGTTTATAAATTAAGTTGACATAAATACCCTCAACATGAAAATATATAATATCAATTATTAAACTTACATATTAAATTTAAATTTTTATAAAAATTAAATAAAAATATATAATTATTTATGAAATTAATAGTATAACAATTTATTTTGTATTAATAAATAGTTAAAATTCTACTTTTTTCTTTAAAAGTACATGATATATTTTAAATTATAAAAGTATTATTAAATTAAAGTAGATTAAATAAATAAATAAATAACTTAATATATTTATTACATACTAAAAATTAAGAAAAATTAAAAATTAAAAATTTATATTATTTAATTATTTATATTAATTATAAATAATTTATTAACTATATTTATTAATTTAATTATTTAAAAATAGAATATCTGAAAAATAAAACAGGGTCACTGGAGTGCACTGCTATTGTCATTGGCCATCGCTGTGATGGCGCGCTCGGCTACACTGCCACCTCCACCTCCATCATGTCGATGTCGACTGCTGCGGCAGAATCTGTTTGGGGTGTCGTGGTTTACATCACTGATAAACGAGATCGAACGATCAAAGTTTTAGCACTGAAGATTTGATCATCCAATCTCGTTTATTGGCAATGTAAACAATGACTCCGTCAATGGATTCCGGTACAATGGTCAACATCGATCGCGATGGTTATGGCAATGTCGCTGGACTTGCCATTACACTAGCGGCCAGCGATAATGACGACGGCACTCCGACGGCCACTATTTTATTTGTCAAAAATGAGTTTAAAAAAATAAATTATAGTAAATTTATATTTTATAATATATTATTTAAATAAAAAATAAAAAATTTTATTATTTAAGGGTATTTTTGGATTTTAAATTATTTATTTAAGGGTATTTTTGGATTTTTAATTATTTAGAGGTACAATTTTGATATTTTGAATCATCCAAAAATTTTTTAATTTTGTAATTTTTTAAAAATATAAATTTGTAATTTTTTAATTTAAAAAAAATTAATGAATTATATTTATAATTATTTTTAAATTATTTATAAAATAATTTAATTAAGTATTTGAATAAGGTTAGTTTTGAATACATAAAAAGTATATAAAGTTAATTTAATAATTTAATATATTATTCCTAATAAAACCAAGTTTTCGTTTTTCAATAATGGAAGGAAACATGGTTATCAAAGATTGAGAAAATAGAATTGTTAAGAATCTATTTTCTTACATTTTTACTCAAACCGAATAAAGAAAAATAGATTCCTAGATAATCCGCATTCGTTTCCCATAACCTTTAAGCCAACTGAACAGGACCTAAAATATAATCAAGAAACTGATCCCTTTTCTTTTTGTATTTCATCAAAAGATTTTTATTCTATGTTTCTAAGATTTTTCCGTTCCATCTTCACACCATAAAAATAAACCCAATGTTCCGATTTATAGAAGTGTAAAATTGCCATGGTGAAATCAAATTAAAATCTAAATCATTATTTATTTCTTACTTATTTTCTTCTTGTTTAAGAGATAAGCATGGCTGACAATGACGATTCTCAATTTTCGTGAACAAATCAAAACTAGACACTAGTTGATTGTATCACTTTATGTAAGTACAGGCTGAGATCCTAAATTAGACGTCCCAATTGTGCAAAAGGAAATGCTAGAGCTTAAGAAAATAACCTCTAAAGAAAAATTAACCCATCATTAGAATTTGCGCAAGAATTCAAAGAAGCCATTATTGTTGGTGTATTCAACCTACTTTATTAATTTTTTCTTATTATAGTTTTCCCTTCTAAAATGAGAGACGAGAGTTCTTTAGTAAATATACAGTTACTATTTATTAGTATTACTTTTTGTCTAATTGAGGGATGTCATTTGAATTCCACTATTAACTACTCAATAAGAGTAACAATATTTTCCTCAAAAATTATTTCAAATCTTATTCTAAATGGTGGACTCAAGTGATTAATATTACCTGTCACTTATCCCATCATTCCACCATATATCCATTAAATGAAAGTTACATCACTTGAAACCAACTTTTAAGATAATTTTTGGGAAGAGTTCTGTTACTCATACTCCGCAAAACCTCCTACGTCAAACTACAGGAGCAATCATTTAATTTAGGATTTTTGCGAATATAATTAATAATTTAAGAAATTATGACGAGATGACATCAATTATTTTACAAAAATGTTTTTTAAATTTGATTTTAATGTGATTTATGGAGGAAAGGTGGAAAAAACACTTTCATTTTTAAAGTAGAAGGCTATCGTGATTAATAAAAGGAGACTCTACTAGGAGTGCACACGGATCGGGTCAGGTCGGGTCGGGTTTGTCCAAACCCAATTTTGACCCGACATTGTTCAAACCCGACTCTTTTGACCCGAATTCGGGTTACTATTCAATATTAACCCGATTAAAACCCGACAACCCGATCGGATCGGGTCGGGTTTTATTCAAACATACTATTCGAACCCGATTATAACCCGGTACTGTTCAAACTCGACTATTCCAACCCGATTTCGGGTTACTGTTCACGGTTAACCCGACCAAAACCCGACAAACCCGGTCGGGTCGGATCGGATTATTTTGCACACCCCTAGACTCTACTAGGCTCTCTTTTTTTTTCTTTTTTTGAATGGAGGATGGTGAGAAACTTTGACCACATTGTAAATCAATATTCCATGTAAAAGAAACATTTGGATTAAAGCTTACCACTAGGCTAAAAGCTATTGCTATTAATTAGCAAGGGCGCAACCTTATTTCCTTACCACATCACCCATACAGCTATAGTTCGATTTTGGCTTGGTCACCTTGGCCTCCCCCGTGTGCCAGGATACTGGCCACGTTTCTAACAAGAAAGGTGACTTATGAAAGGGGATGGCAATTTGGCGTCGAAGAACAACCATAATGACCCTTCTCAACTTGTAATTGCAACAATAAAGATTAGAGGTTGAGATTTGGGATGCGATGGAATTAAGATTTAATTTTAATAGTATGATTTCTTCAGAAACTTGTGTCGCAGAAATTGATTTGATAGAAGATTGCTTTTAACAATTGTTCTTAGTGTTGTTTTATCCTTATTTAAAGTGGAGATGGAGACTTTTTAGTTCATATGTAGGGTTTAAATGACATCACTTTTTTAATTTTTACTCTGAAATTCGGGAGTAAAATTTAAGGATAACAACGTTGGCTACACGATTCATTAATAGAACATGTACAAAAGTCGAAGTTAATAGATTATAATTTATCTTAAACGGATGATAATTGTGTCACCTTTAACCTATTTAATAAACGAATCGTCCGTGGACTAAACTCTTTTAACCAATAATCTTGTTTAATAATTGAAAAAAAAAGAAGTTGACTTCTAATACAATCCGGATGTATTCAACCAAAAAAAAATTAATAGAGATCTTAGAGATCCTAATAATTAATTTGTTTCTATTAATCTTCTAAAATATACATATGTAGAGTTTACGCATTATATATGATGAAAACTATATTAAAATTAAACCTCTTAATCGCTTCTCGTAGGGTATATTAATCTTATTAGTATAATCTTAACATATGCTTAAGGCCATGAAAATTATGTAGTACTCTTTAAAGATTATGTAGTTTCATTACAAAACTCATTTTCATTACACATTTAATGATTTTAATGAATAATTTTTTTTTTAATTTTTGATTTGTGAATATAATCTTCGAAAGACATAATTTTTGAAGCCTTAACATGTATCCTTATCCATGTAACACGACAATCTATATTACTATACGTACATACGTATTAGGTGAGGTGGCATCTAATCTTCTAAAGAATGCAACCTAAGCATATTTGACTTTTATGCAACATGATGACAAAAATTAGTGATATAATTAAGGTCTTAAATAAATGGTAATTGGCACTTTCAACCATGTTTAAGTAATATATATTTTCCGTAACCACTAGTTGTACAATCAATGTACATCCAGAAGTGCCTCTCTTAGATTAAAAATTTCAAATAAAAAATCTGTAATTTCACTAATAAAATTCAATCCATTGAAAACGACTCATTAACATGTATATTAATTTACCGGTTAGATACCAAAATAATATAAATAATACCAAAATAATATAACGTTCTTATCATTTGTACCATTATAATCCAATAAAATACTTAGATCAATTAAAAATAAGAAATCACTTAAAAAAAGTCAAGCTATCAACAGGATGAGTATTGCCATTATTATTATTTTTTCTGGAACTGATGTATGACCAAACAGAATTTTTCCTGAAACTATTTTAGGGTTTGACTATTTCCAACCATTGTTTGCTGGTTGCTGCAGCTTCCCACATAGTGGCACGCCAACACAACCAAATTCTAGACCTTTCATATTAGCTGCTGATTCTTATTCTCTCCTTTTTTTTTCCCGTAAAATCTAAATACATTTTGATAGTTAAAGAGAAGAAAAAAAAATTGTAAATCTGAATCATTCATGAATAATAGAATTCATGTTACATAAAATCGATAAAAACTTAACAAATCGATTTATATTAGGAAATGATCTTAGTTTATTGAATTCTACAAACAATTCTACCGTGATATTACTGGTAAAAAATTTATGTATTTAATTGAAAATGTTATTTTATTAGATAAAGTGACAATCTTCTCTATAAAATTTAAGACTCAGCTCTATTAGCCATCTAATGTAGGATCCATCAATTCAATACAAACACAACATTAATTACTATAATGATGTGTTCTGGTGTATTTATTTTTTTATTTTAAGTTTGAATTGACTGATTCTCAATTATTAGACATTTTAAGGTTTTCTAAGCCTAGGAATAAGATAAATTTATCTAAATTGTAAAAGCTAAAATTTTTACCTAAATTAAAAAAATATTCCAATAAACTTTTTTTTATTTAATATTCCAAAATACCCTGAGTAACCGTAATTACATATCTATTTCTTTTACATAGATTTTTTTTTACTTTTTACATTACTTGTAATATATAATAATTAAAAATTTATAACTTAAAGACATATTACCAAATATTAAAAACAATTAATTATTCGTATTCAAACATTATTCGGATGTCAGTAAAATTGAGATGCTTTCAAATTTTAGGGGGAAAAAAAACCCTTCGTGTAAGTGCATCTTGTCTCAACCTGGAGAGTTAATAGAAAATTATAACACCTTAAACGCCAGCCGAACACATGCAGCCCCAAGCACTGCACACTTAACAAAGAAGCATTAAAATAAAATTAAAAATTAAAAAAATTAAAAATTATTTGCCTCATGGCATGTAACATGAAGCTGAAGTTATCATGTATAAATTTCAATAAAAGTCAACTGAATATACAATTCATGGCCACAAAATGATTAATTGTTAAATTGATAATCACTTGGTTTACTTCTTCACTTCAAGATATTCTTAATAAAATATGCTTTCACGACCATCAGAGTCGGACGAAGATGATATTAATTAAATATATATAACTTTTAATTAATTAACGATATATCCTTCTTCGTCGTACGATTGTATAGCTACACCCACTGTCAGTATCTCATAATTCGAGTCCATTTTAACTTATAAAATTAAAGCGAAGTAACAGAACACAGACTTTGATAACACATATATAAAGTAAAAGCCGGATTTTTAGTTTGAAAGCAAGTTGTTGGATTTTTAGATTTAGTTATCAATCACATCTGTATAGAAAAACATACCAAATCCCAATGTAAAATTAAGCAAAGAAATAAGGTATACTATCTGTCAATCTTGCCAAATAATTTCCTTACCAATGAAATAATTAATTAAGGCAGCTGGCACGGGCACGGGCACGAACATAACAAAACCCTCAAAAGTTGAACTCGTAAGGGTTGATAAAAGCATTTTAAGATTTGAGAACATTTTGGCTGAAGTTGTTATTAGGCTAGGGCATTTGGCCCTATGGGTCTGGGGTTTGGATGCGACTCATGAGGACGGACCCATCCAATTGTTTATTAGGGGTGCTTGTTTTAATCCGTAATAAACTTTTTTTTTCAGTATATAAACTTTATACTCACTACCTTTTTTAATGTATGCAAGATATTGATCAATGAATATCTTTTCTTATAAGTCTCCATATAGAAACACTGATTTCAATCTAGTTGAAAAATAGGCTAAAAGTTTTGAGCTGTTATTGTAATTAACACTCTGATTGTACCATGTTTTGCAACACGAGCAAACACCTCCTTGTAACTCACTCCAAACTTTTGTTTGTAATCTTTTTGGCTACCATATGTGCCTTAAACTTGTCAACTTCACCATTTTTCTTTAACATTTTCTTTTAAACCCACTTAACACTAACTTTGTCTGCCCTTTTTCTGCCCTTTTGGAGGATTTATCAATTCCCATGTATTATTCTTTTCAATGGCTGCAATTTCTTCATTCATAGCATTTCTCCATTTTTCTTCTTTAACAATAACAACTTAAACATTGTAGGATAACAATCTGAAAATAGGGCAAAATGAGTAAGTGGATTCTCATTCCCAAATCCTGCTTATATTAAAAAAGATAGTGACTATAAAGTTTATAAACTTAAAAAAAAAAAATTATACGGATTAAAACAAGCACCCCGTTTGACCCACCCCGCCTTGCATTATAAAAAGGTGTATATGAAAAATTATAAAATATAGAGACTTATATATAATTTTAAAGGATGATTTTGATAATTTTTAATATATATACGGGTGTCTTAAAAGTTGACAATGTATATAAATTTTTTTTTAAAATAGAATGGGTCCACTCCACTAAAATTTGTCTATATATGTATATAAAAATTTTTTTTTTTAAATATGGCGGTTCTACTTTTAAAAAGTTTTGCCTATAAATTTATAAATGGATGGGACGGGGCAGGACGGGACGGGACGGGCACGGATCCACCTAAATTTTTTTGTCCCGCCCCATCCAACGGCAATTGAGCGGGGCAAGGCCAAAGATAATGCAGCGGGGCGGGAATGGATATCGATTGGCCCGTACCCACCCCACCCTGATTCCAAGCCTAATTGTTACTATATATTAAGTTTGGTGGAAATTAAAAAAAAAGATATCATTATTTACAAATGGAAAGAGCATTGGATATATATATATATATATATATGAATTTTTCAGTCATTTATATATGAAGTTGATGAAGTTTTATATCCCCGAACGTTATAGAGAAATGTCAAAAGAAAAGCCGGAGGTTTGATGAGAAATAATATTTTTTTATTATTATTGTATAACATATGTGTGTCAAACTATTGAGAAGATGTCGAGCCATTTAACTTCACTAACAATTCGATAATGTTAAATATTATATTTCCTAAATGTTTTTGCTGGGAGATGATTATGAAATACATTTTTCTTATTTTGGAATTAAAAAAATAATACCATCAGTCGTCAATTAAAACTAAAAGGAATGATTCAACCGTAATTTCAACTTTAACAAGTTTAGTAATTTACTAGTTCAATTGTCCGAATATTGTTCCCGCGATCAAAGGAAAGTATATATCAAAATTAATATCTTTTAAACTCTTAGTATATAATTTCCTATCAAGCAATCTGAGACAGCAATTAAATTAATACTAGTTAACAAATAGAATTTATTGTTACTGCAACTTGAAATTAATATATATTATATGTTGTAAAGTCCGCAAAACAATAACGTCATATCATAATTATTTAACATAATCACATCTCAAATTTCTATATAAGATCCACTAAAAATCACACAGCATATCAATCAATCTTGAAGGTACTCAAAAGAGAGTCAATGGCCACTTCACTTCTCCAGCTCATCTCCATCATCTTCATCCTCTCCATCTGCACTCCCCGAGCTCTTTCAGAATCAGATGAATGCAGCACAGAGTCCAACTCATGCAACGACAAAGCCGCAGCGTTGCCTCTCAAGATTATAGCTATTGTTTCCATCCTGGTAACTAGCATGATAGGCGTTTGTGCGCCACTCGTGACTCGTTCCATCCCGGCTCTCAGCCCCGATCGAAACCTGTTTGTTATTGTCAAATCTTTTGCGGCTGGAATCATTCTGGCCACTGGGTTCATGCACGTCTTACCAGATTCGTTTGACATGTTATCGTCTAGCTGCTTGAAAGACAATCCGTGGCACAAGTTCCCTTTCACGGGCTTTGTAGCAATGTTGTCTGCTGTAGTCACCCTAATGGTGGACTCATTGGCTACGAGTATATATAGCAAGAAATGCAATTCCGGTGGCGTTATCCAGCCGGACGTTGAGAGGGACCAAGAGATGGCTGTGCCCACCTTCGGACATGTCCATGGCCATGGCCACCAGCTTGAACTTGATCATCAACCAAAGGCTGCAAGTGAAGGTTCCCAACTTCTCCGTTATCGTGTTATAGCCATGGTCAGATTCTAATTAGACGTCTAGCTACTACTACTACTGCTATTATTATTATTATTATTATTAGGACAATAATTTGATTGTCCTGTCCCTGATAAGTAAGGCTTCTTTTTAAATAAATAATATATATATATATATATATATATATATATATATATATATATTGATTAAAATTGATTGGATTATTTGATAATTGAGATGTGAGTATTACGTTTATATATGAAAATGTTAAAATTTGAATGTTTGACTTTGAGATGCACTTGGCAGGTGTTGGAACTGGGAATTGTTGTACATTCAATTGTGATAGGGCTTTCATTGGGAGCCTCAAACAATACTTGCTCCATTAAAGGCCTTATTGCTGCCCTTTGCTTCCATCAAATGTTTGAAGGAATGGGCCTTGGTGGCTGCATCCTCCAGGTACAAATTCAACTTAATTAATATTCTCTGGCTCTGCAGTATAATATAATATCGAACCAATTAATTAATTACGTACCTCCACTGCAGGCCGAGTACACGTTGGTGAAGAGGTTAATCATGGTGTTCTTCTTCTCTGTAACAACACCGTTTGGTATTGCACTTGGGATAGCTCTGTCCAGCACTTACAAAGAGAACAGTCCAAGCTCATTGATCACGGTAGGATTACTGAATGCTTCATCAGCTGGACTTTTGATATACATGGCTTTGGTTGATCTTCTTGCAGCAGACTTCATGGGACCAAAGCTGCAGCGCAGTATCAAGCTGCAGATCAAATCCTACGCTGCTGTTCTTTTGGGTGCTGGTGGCATGTCCCTTATGGCAAAATGGGCTTAATTAGAGATACGATGATGAATCGGATCATCGATGTAATAATAAAAATTTACCTGTTTTTATGAGAATGAGAATCAGATGTAAGTGGCATTTGTGTCATCATCATATATTATATAATATTAATGCACACATGTTAAAGGGTGTTTTTTTAAATAGCCAATTTTGGGGTCATTTTTTCAAATATGACACATTTCTTGTATTTGAATAAATGTAACCCTTTTTGCACATAAAAAGTCTAAATTACCTTTGTTAGTTATTATGAAAAGAGGAGTTGCAATACAAACACTTACTCTCCAACTCTCCAACACTCACACCCCAAAATGGAAAACTCAACAATTTCTCATAACAGGAATGTGAAACCAGTGAGTAAAGGTTGAAATCAAAGAAGTTGATTGTTGAGTCAACATTGAAAAAGTGAAGGTAATACTTAAAGCCTTATTTCATGGTGTTGATAAATATTGTTATCTAAAGTTAGGTTTAGATTTATTCTTTAAATTTGTTTTTTCCATTGCTTATGTTTGATATCTATTTAAGTGGATCATGTTGAAGAAAAATAAGTGTTGAAACTATGGTTTTTTGGTATAAAAATGTTTTGCACGACTCTTTTCTCTAAACAGTCGTGCTGCACGACTCTTTTCACCAAACAGTCGTGCTATAGAATGCTTTTCTCCAAACAGTCATGCTTCATGACTCTTTTCTCCAAAGAGTCGTGCTACACGACAGTTTCTCCAATCAGTCATGCTACATAATGCTTTTCTCCAAACAGTCGTGCTGCATGACGCTTTTCGTAAAGTAGTTGTGCAACTTTTTAAGGTTAGAGAAAATGGGTAATTTGAGATATCATGCATATTTACTTCAATTTTCTTATTTTAGAACATGTTTAATTCCCTTATGAAACCATTGTTACAATTTTTACTAATACAAGTAATCTTACACATTTTGAATTTGAATTAATTGTATTGTTTTCTATTTGCCTTGTAGGCTTCAGTAAATGGATAATGTTCGTTTTCCTATTGTGTATGATGGTGAATGGTGTCGACTAGCAGAGGATATTTTTTCAATGGTCGTAGAAGTAAAGGTGTGACTTGCCTATGTCAACAACCTATAAAAAGTTAGTTCGTAAAGTTTCTGAAGTCACCAATAAATCATTAGCAAAAAACACCTTTTCATTGCAATATGTGTTAAGGGCACATATTCCACTTCCTCCATCAATAGTAGAAAGTGACGATGATTTAAACTATTTCTTAGAAGAAAACCTCAATATGGACCCTTCAAGTAGGATCCTTTATGCGTAATTGTTGAACTCCGTTTACATGAAATTGATATTGAAAATGGTATAGATTCAAAGGAGTGTAGTAACCAATTTCCTACCAGTGCTCTTGCAACAAACCCAGAAGAACGTTGTCATGCAATTCCATCGACTATTAATGAAGATGATGTGCTGGAAGAACCATTAGTTAATAATGATCTCGATACTAGTCACGTGGATGATTTACAAAATTTTGATCATGTCCAATCGCCAGAGTCGGCCTCATGTGATATTTCTCAATGAAATCGTGAAGGTTATTTTCTTAGAGGTAATGAGCTTTCAACTAATCATGATCTGAGGAGTAATTCAAATTCATTTGCAACTTCTAATGTAGGGTCATCATCTAGACTTTTTGATAGTAACATTGATGCATATGTAAGCACCGTGTTCAAGAATAAGAGTGATTTGCATAACAAGATTAGCATTTTAGCAGTAAGAAGGAACTGTCAGTTTAGGGTAAAAAAGTCCAGCTAAACCCTTTACAAGATAGCATGTATAGATGAATTTTGCAAGTGGCGACTTCATGCTATGTAACTTAAAATTTGTGATATTTTTAAGGTCACAAAGTTTTGTGTCACACATACATGTGCTCTTAACATTCTTGAGCGAGATCATCGTTAAGCTAAATCAAAGTTAATTACTATGGATATTCATCAGAAGTACAATGATATTGGAGTAACTTATAGGCCTAATGATATTAAACATGATGTAGCAAAAAAATTTGGAATTCATATATCTTATGGAAAGACATGGCGAGCACGAGAGCATGTGTCAGAGTTGGTTCGGGGTTCACCAAAAGATTCATTCAGGTTATTGCCAAGGTATTGTCATATGTTAGAGAAGCATAATCACGACACTATCACTCATATACATACTGATCCACATGACCATTTCTTTTATTTCTTTTTTGCCTTGGGTGCTTCCATATGTGGCTTTAGAACTTGTATAAGGCCCGTTGTTGCTGTAGATGGGACTTTTTTGAAGGGCAAATATAGAGGCACCTTACTTGTGGCCGCATGCATGGATGGTAATAATTAATTTTATCCTTTGGTACTTGGCGTTGTTGACTCCGAAAATGATGCATTGTGCGAGTGTTTTTTAACAAAATTGAAGGATATTGTTGATACTGTTGAAGATCTTGTGATAATCTCTGATCGTCATAAAACATAGGTAAGGAGGTGGGTAAAGCGTTTCCTAATGCTCAACATGGTGCTTGTGTGTCTCATAGTTCACAAAAATTTAAGGCCAAATTCAAAGATGTGGTTATAAGTGATATTTTCTTCACAGCCAGCAAAGTATATCGCCAATATGAGTTTGAGGAGCTAATATGACAAATTAATGGTATTGACCACCACATTGCACACTATCTACATGAAGCTGGGTATGCCAAGTGGGCTCGTTCGTATTTTGATGGCAGAAGGTATAGTATTTTGACAACCAATATTGTAGAGTGCCTGAATGGTGTTTTTAAGGAAGCACAAGAGTTTCCCATTGTGAAACTAGTGGATCATATTATATCAGAGGTGTTACAAAAATGGTTTTGTACACGTAGGGAGGAGGCAATTAACATGACAACTCCACTAACAACATGGGCTAAAAAACAATTGAAGAATAGGCACGAGGAAGGCCTTTGTTATAGACTAGTACCAATTAGCCTACACGAGTTTACTGTTAAAGATTGATATTTAGATGGTCATGTAGGCTTGCATGCAAGAATATGTAGCTGCCAAGAATTCCAGGTTGAACAGTTACCATGCAAACATGTTATTACAGTATGTAGAGTTCGTAACTTATCAGCCTATACTTTTAGTCATCTCTTTTATAAGTTTGAAGTTCTAGTAGCTAAATATGCAGAAGCTATCTATCCTGATAGTTTGTCTGAGGAGTGGGACATATAAACTGAAGTTAAGGTGCGTATAATATTACCCCCCGTAAAATGTCATGAACGGGGTCGACAAAAGAAAAATCGAATTTCGTCGTTGGGTGAAGGAAAGACATTACGTAAATGTGGGACGTGTGGTGGCATAAGTCATAATTGGAAGACATGCCGTTCGACAAATACATTGGCAACCCAAAGAAATCAAGAGGCTCCATTAAATGATACTAGTGGTATACGTTTATTGTCTACATATTGTCCTTAAAATGAGTTAACATAGTCACCCTGTTTATAACCAACAATTGCTTATTTAGTTTTGTTATTTTAGGCTATATTATATGATATCCTATATGAAGGTAGAAGAGCTTGGGCTTCGTACATACCATGTGGGGAGTAAGCACATCATGAATATGATAACAACCACATTTTACTATTGCTTATTAAAAGCATTACTTGAAGGAATGGATGTATGTGTTGTAATCATTTGATTGGACAATGAAGTGGTTAATGTTGTTGACTAATGACTTCAATGCTCAAATTTATTATTAAGTCGTTCATGTATACCGGTTAGCCATGTCAATATAATGCAATTTTATTTCTCTTACATTGTAATTATCTATAATATCAATAGAAAATGACGAGAGTAACTTCTAAAACAGGACAACTGCATCGCACAACTACGCTGTGTTCGTGCCCATCCTGTAAAGTAACGAGTTATGGCTTTTCGCTCCCCCAAGTCGTGCAGTAGTTGTGAACATCATAGATATTTGCTCTATTACTTTCCACGACCATGTCCTCGTACTTTAAGACCCATTTCTGCATCTAAATGAGTTGTGACATCTTCCACAACGTGGTCGTGCAGTAAATGAATCGATACATTAAGAAAACCATCACTATTTTCTGCACCACTACATGGACAAACCAGACATGTAAAATTGTTAAGTACAACCATCTCTCGATCGTGTAGTTAAAAAAAAACTTAGGAAAAACTCCACAATCAATTAGCACGACTAAAGTCGTGGTAATTGCATGACTAGGTCGTGCGAAAAAGTGAAATCGGCTCTTTCACATGACTAAAGAGCATGACATAGTCGTGTAGTGAATGAAACTTATAACCAAAAACCACCCTGTGTTGCACGACTAGGTGGTGGAAAAAATGAAATCGAAAATTTTGCATAACCAGGTCGTGAAAAAAATTGAAATTAGAAATTTCAAGCAAAACTACTAAGTGTTGCATGAGCCAGTCGTGCACAAATTACAATTAGAAATTTGGAACGACCTAGTCGTGCTGCAAAGTAAATCAGTTCTGTTGCACGACTGGGTCGTGCTGATAGCACGACCTAGTTATGCAGTGAATGAAATCGACTTCAAAACCACCTTGTGTTGCACGACCTAGTCATGAAATTTGCACGACCTGGTCGCACGACCTGGTCGTGCAAAAACATGAAATCGAAAATTTTGCACAACCTAATCATGCAGTAAACGTGAAATTGGAAATTTTGCACGACCTGGTCGTGCAAAGTTACAGATTTAAAATAGTCGTGCAAACAACTTTTTATAGATATCACTATTTTAACCACGATATCGTCGTGCTTTTTCCGTGTAAACCTTACCAAAAATAGAGAAACATTCAAAAGATGATATGACTCATCCCTCCCCATATAACACAAAAAATTTTCGCATTTGAAGCAGTTTCCTTCTAAATGTTTTGTTAGGGTGAACTGAATTACAGCCAACTGCAAACATGAACAAAAATCCCTCAAATATTGTAAGAAGGTCAAGGATGATGTGTTTAAAATTGTTACATATACACCTTTCAACCACTTTTATTGAGAGCATGTAGAGCTTTATAGTAGATATGAATCAAACAATAAATGTTTTCTCTCATTCGAGATTTCTCATCCTCATTTTCGTCATATGGCATCCGATTTTTTAATATCTACCAATTATCAGCTGCCACAGTCTTTGCATAAGTAAGTAAAAGCCAAGAGACTTAAAAAATAATGGCATATAATTACCTAAATGATACAACTATTCAATAACTTATACATCGATACAAAGACGATAAAATTAGCAAAGGTTATATGAATTTGTAATTACTTATTCCCTTGAATCAAAGACATATATCCAAAAGAGTATTACAAAGTTTGAGAGGAGTTGCAAGAACATGATGTAGGTTACTTTTCGATGGAGTGTGACCAAACTAAAAAAAAAAGTCCATTTTTTGTCGTGGTTTGTAAATGCGAAATGTAAACATGGTTTAACAACTCATTTCCACGATCATATATCACACATATCTGCCGCTAACTCCTTTCCATAGTTTTGAGCATGGTCTGGATGACGTATATCTTCCATGGACTCACCAGTAATCAGACAACGAAAATATAATATAATAAAAACTCCACAATCTCCACTACACGACAAAAAAACATAATGGTTAGTTGCTTGTTCAAGAAAGCATATTATGATAAAAGAAACAAGTGTAACGATAAATTAGAGTGACATTTTATCTGTTGTTGGGGAACACCTTGAACTTGAATGACCAGCCATGGATCTGCACCACCATCATTCTTCACATCAATAGCCTGGAGCAATAAAGGAATCATATGTGCATATGGCGCCATTTGACTTTGAAATTCATCATCCGCGTATAGATTGTGGTCTGAGTCATATTCATCGATTTTGCTTTCTTTCACGTTAACTACTCCCAACACCCAATGAATTCACCCAACATTTATTGGAATGAAAACCTAAGAAGCGACCAAACATATAAAAGCCAAGTCATGTGAGTCATAATTGCAAAACAAGCATTCATATATATGAAGTTGTGCTATATTTTTTTTACTCACCCTCTCCGTAGACAACCATGACATGCCTTCAAATTTGCTTTCACCTTTAGCATATTGGATGTATCTGTCATCATGCTCAGACCAAAGTGGTTGTTATTTTTTAAATAATAAGAATTTTGTGAACAAGATTTGTTGTATATCACATAGGGCAGTTCATTGAATCGATACACATAAGAAATCATGATTTCTTCCTAATCACGTCATTATGATTACATACATACCTAAAAAAATCCATTATTGAATATTGACCACTTTGATTTGCATATCTGTGCCTAATGAACCAAAATGCGGCATCTATGTGCTGTAATCATAATACATTTTAGTTAAAAGTAAATTATAAATGACATGCACTAATATGTTGACTTCCATAAATACCGAATTAGACAACCAAATACTGAATTAGACAACCAATCTCTAGGTTTCACGATAGTTGTAAAGAACTTCTTGTCACCAAGAACTAGACCTAGTTCAACACTAAAAGAAAAGCAATTTGTGAGAACATTAATGTGCTTTTAACACATAAGTAATTCAAGGATGATCTATACTTGCAGTTTTTCATCATCTTCTTTGTGATGTAGCCAAGTATCAATTCTTTCAAGGTCTCCTTATCTTTCGGTTTGTGTTTTTTCAATTGATTTGTGTAAGGAGGTCTACAAGATTTTGCATTTGTCGTTGGCTGCTTATGCAAGTAAACCTTTTGTCTGCCACTTATAACAGTGACATCTGGTGGGGACATGCATGTGTGGGGGGGCATCTCACATAGTTTGTATGAATCCTGACGAATAACTCTTACTTGTTAAGGAGATGTTGATATATGGGTATTCTTCTCACGTTTTGGTTCTGAAACTATATTGACAACATCAACATCATGACTGACAGTGTTTTCGACGGCTGGCTCCCCTAATGTATTTTCATTATGGCACTCTCTCAACGAAATAGTCA
>SNVD02007673.1:0-30900 GCA_013180625.2 Boswellia sacra
TTTGAAGAAGGAGTTGAAGCGCCAATTCTATCAGGAGAATGTGGCGCATGAGGCGCGAAAAAGGATGGAGGAATTGAGGCACACCCACTCAATCGTGGATTACGTCGAGGCGTTCTCTGCGCTCATGCTACAGATTGATAACGTGAGTGAGGCAGATCTTCTCTTCAACTTCATGGACGGCTTGCAACCATGGGTGTACCAAGAGTTGCAAAGGCGGGGAGTGAAGGACGTCGCTACTGCACTCACAATTACAGAGACACTTGTCGACTACCATAGAGGTGAGTCTTTAAGACACATTAAAACTCCCTATGACCATGATAGTAGTGAAGAGGAGGATAGATCTCCGCGTCATCAACGTCCCCACAATGGTAGAGATAGGAGACGTGATGACCACCATAGGAGAAATAATAGGAAGGAGTTATCACCTAAGTTAAAGTGTTTCTTATGTGATGGTCTACATTGGGCGCGGGATTGCCCAAAGAGACACAAATTGAATGCCATGCTCCAGGAACGTGAGGACACGCAAGAGCCGACACGCATGGGTGCTTTGCAAATCCTCAATTCCTTACGCAAAACTTTGCACCTCCCAAGCCACTAGACCAATCATTGATGCATTTAGAGGTACACATCAATGCCAAGACCACAAGGGTGTTCATCGACACGGGTGCCACATATAACTTCATTAATACGAGTGAGGCCAAGAGGTTAGGCCTTCGACTCGAGAAGGGGCGAGCATAAAGCAAGGCGGCGAATGCGGAAGCCATATCCCTTGATGGAGTTGCTCATAAGGTTGAGCTGCAATTAGGTCCTTGGAGAGGTAAGGTCGATCTCTCCGTAGCTCCCTTGGATACTTTAGACGTGGTGTTAGGCATGGACTTTTTGAGGCGCTATGATGTGATGATATGGCCTCGATGCAATGCGGTTTGCATCTCAGACGGTGGTCCATGCATGCTTTCCACTGTAGCCACGCCAAGCTCCAACACCATGCATCTAGGGGTGATGCAATTACAGGAGGATGGTAAAGGAGTGAGCGTAGAGGAAGGCTACATGCAGGGAGGCAAGATGGCGAATGAGGTTGCCAAGTACACGGGTACAAAGGCAAAGGCAACCAAAAGGCAACGTAAGCATGCGAGAAGGAAGCAGCGACATGGAGGAAAGACCGCTTGCTTGCAACCGTTGGTGCATCCTCGAAGACGCGACGAGGGCGTCGCAAAATCGGGTGGGGGAGGATGTCACGCCCCGCGTGACACGCGCACGGTTTTGTGCCAAACTTGCTCGGAAGTGCTTCAAAGAATAGGATTCTGGGGCAAGTGTTATGGTGATTTGGAATCCTTGTGTCGAGGAGGATTCAATGTCGCAAAGAATGAGTGTGACATTCTGGAAGTTTCTAGAAGGTTCTAGGACGTTCCAAAATGTTCCGGACACTTCTAGAATACTCCGAAAGACTCTAGAAAGCTCTGGAAGTATGTAGAAGACATGAGAAGGCCCTAGAAGACCCTAGAAGACTCTAGAAGGTTCTGGAAGGTGATGGAAGAGCATGGAAGACTACGCAAGCTTCTAGAAGACCGTAGAGTTCTCTAATATCTAGGGTTCTCTAGAAATGTCTGGAGCCTAGTAGATATTTCTAAGCTTTGTAAAATATCTAAGGATACTTCTAGAGAATGAATCAGGTGTAGATAAGTGGCGCATTGTTAGTCACACGTTGAGGAGGTGCTTACCTATAAATAGGGGTGAGCACTCATTTGTAAAACAAGTCCTCTCCTTGAGAGTTTCACCAACAGACTTCCTTACACACCTCTCTTGTACAATTGCCTTATAAACTAATAACACTTATACATTTCCTAACTCTCTCTTGCTTCCTTTGATCTTGCTTGGCATTGTCAAGGGTTGAAGGCTTACTTAGGTGCAAGTTCGGGTCATTGAGCGCCTAAGGCCGCACGGTCTAAGCAGTGAAACATTAAGGCTGTGACAATGTGCACGCTTGTGCCCAGGATCCTACATTGGAAAAACGTGATCCGCCCACATCTATAGCTCACCTATATAAGAATTGACTCCTATTTGTCTCGATATACAAAATTTTGTGAAGAAAAACACAAAAATCAAACAATCTTCAAATTGAAGTTTTCTCTACAAAACCTGAGAAAGAAAGATTACAAAGATATTAATTCAACCTTTTAAATAACATTTAACAGACTTATGTTATTCTAAATCAAAGTTTTAATAAATATGGGAAAAAATTGAATAAAAACCAACAAGAATATTTCACAATGCGCATTTTGATATAGCTAAAGAAAAAAATATACGACTTCATAGTCTAAGTGATGTGTTAAATTATTAGACTAAATTTAGAATTATCTTACAATAGAGGTCCTATTTAATTGCAATAAAATTGGTATATTTAATTTGAACCATAATAGCCAATAATGAAATAAAGGTTACTAAGTAAAAAGCATAATGATTTCAATTAAGCTTGCATTTGGTTCTTGATACTTTACTGCTTCAAAATTACAATAGAAACACCTTTTTATTTTAAAAAATATGGATTCACAAAAATATACAATATTGTAATTATTTTAACCATTTACAACAGCAGCTCTAATTTTGTAGCGGATGCAAACAAATAGCATTATATAAATCAATATCGTATACTTCACTCATTAGACCACAATTAATCAGTACACCAACAAGTGACATTATCATTGTTAAATCAATTGTAGACGTCACTCATAATTATACTTGTTTACAAACTGCAAGCACAATTCCGTCCCAAGTTGTACTACATCAACTTCACATCCAATTATCAATCTCAATCTATAATCAAAATTACATCCATCAAAAAAAGAAAAAAAAAATATGTATATAGATTGATAAATATTCATAATTATAAACAAGAAAAGACATTATTGTATTTCAAAAAAAAAATTGCCTCTATATAACATAATATAAAAGAAAGTTACAATATTCTTACTTGAGTCCAACAACAAAGTGTTTTAGAGGTTATGGCATCATATGTGTAGGACTAAGTGTTTGTAGAGGCTATGACATTATATAAATCAATATTGTATTCTTCACTTACTACACAACAATTAATCAATAATACTAACAAGTGATAATATCACTATTAAATCCATTGTATATTTCACTTATAATTGTACTTGTTTACAAACCCAATTTCATCCAAGGCTAGTGCTTAATCTCAATCTACAATCAAAATTACATATATCAACAACCAATATATATATTGATTATTGTTTATAGTTATACACACAAAAAAAGACATGTATTTTTTTCAACAAAAAATTACCCTATATAATATAATATAAAAGAAAGGTACAAGTACAACTTTACTTACTCAAGTTTAACAAAGTGTTTCTTAAGGTTATGGTATTATAAGTGTTGTGTAGGACCAAGAGGTGAGTTGGTTGCTAGGATAGAAAAATAACAAAAGGAAATAGAGAGTAAGGGCAAAAGCTGAGAAGTGTAAAGTAAGGGACTAAGGGCGTGTTTGTTTTCTTTCACTTATCACTTAATACTTAAAAGTGTTCAGATTTTAGCATTACATTTTTGTTTGTTTTACATTCAGCACTTATTTTAAGTAATAAATGACCTGAATGAAAAAGTGAAAAATTATCACTTTTTTCTTCCAAATGTCTGGAAAGATTAAATTACCCAAACTATTCTTCTATATAAATCAAAATTAGTCCAAATTCATAAAACGGAAAAGGAAGTCACTGGACAGTCATCGTCACCGCCACCGACCGCCATCAGAGTAACACACTCAGTGACACCTCGGGCACCATCATGATCAACTCCGCTCAATCTACAACGCTATTGGAATATTTTATAAGATAGGATAGTGTTTTTCCAATAAAAGCAGAAAAATCTTCTGTTACCTGAATGTTTGTGAGCCTTTAACAACCAAACACTGTCATATCTTCGTAAAACACTCTGATATCCTTGTATATCATACAGAGCCGGTCATCTTGGTATCAAAGGTGTTACCGGAAACGTGACATAGGTAGTGTTGGGCAGCAATAGGTGGTGATCAGCAATACAACAATTGCCAATTTCGGCAGTTTGTTCAATTTCTTTTTAATTTTTAAATTTCATGAAAAATATATAAATAAAAGATTTTTTTATCTATGAAAATATCAGTTTAATTCATCATAATATATTTACCATATTAAAGAAGATATGTATTTTTATAATAAGTACTTTTGTTTTAATTATTGATTATTATTGTTATTGATATCTTAATTTAATTTTGTTAAAGTATTTAATTTTTAAGGTATATACTATATTAAATATTAATACTAAGTGTAAATATTTCACATCAAAGTTAATTGGTCCCTTAATACTTATTTGAAAATTAAAAATGAACATACCATTAAATTACTAAAATTAAAGGGGCAGTGCTTTTTGGTCTGAAATCTAAATAAGTCTGAATATAAAAATCTGAATGATTTTTTTTATTTCAATTTCTCTTTTTTATTTTAGAATCTAAATTGAAATGTCTGAAAACGGAGGATGCGTTTGGTGCATCGTATTAGATTGTATTAACTTTTAAGATTGTATTGTGCCAGATATGATCAGATATAATTGAATAGTATATAATGCTATATGATGTTTGATTTAATTTTAACCATATAGATTGTATAATATTTATGAATTTAAATATAAATATTATATTTATTTAAATCACTATAAATAATTAATAATATTAATTCATTATATTAATAAAACTTTAGATCTCCAAAATTATAAAAATAAAATGAGATATTTTATTAAAAATGTTATAAATATTAATAAATGAAATATACTATTTGTGAGATCTGGAAATATGAAGTTATGTGCAATATAACAATAAACTGTAAAGTAAAATGGTACAGAAGGATTTTATGTGATACATCCACGGACAGCTTTATAGCTGCAATTCACTAAGTTCTTATTTGTACAATCTTTGGGATCGTTTACAGTGCTGACTCACTCTCACACTGACCCTCTTTGTAAAATAAAATCCTACCAAGATCTTAAACTCTAGTAACACTGCCCCACTCTCTATCGTTGACAACTTAACAATACACTATTAAGTAAAATGTAATCACAATATCTGACACTGAATTACATAAACACTCAACTCGCAAGTTCTCCCAGGTGTTTACTAACTCAGACAAACTTAATCAACACAAACACAACCTTCTCATAAATGAATAAAACATTCACAAAACCAAAGAAGCATTCCCTATTTTGCGTTGAAGCTCTCTTCTAATTCTTGGAATGTCGTGATACACACACACATATAAGTTATGTAAAATAACATTATATATATGGTGATATATGATTGTGCTTTCTCTCCAAGATCCTGTAGAATCTTAATCAAACTTAATTATGACAAGAATAATAATTTAGGAAGTGATATAAGCAATCTTCTAAATGGAATAGGACATAAATAAATATAGTCCTAATTTAACTAGGATACATCAAGAATGTCCTAAGCTAAAGGGATATTTAATATGAATCAAATACTTCCTAAAATAAACTTTTAAAAACAGTAAAATAAGAAACAATATGACACAATCTTTTTATCAAAAGTTGGTCCAAAATTATCATATGCATGACACATGCAAGGATGTCACATGTTGACACCAACAATCTCCCCCTTTTTGGCAACTTATGATGAAAATACCAAACTGTCTCTGATCAAAGAATAGCACACAAAAATAAGTCTAAAGCAACGATAAGCAATCATGATCCATTGAACAAAAGAAAAACATACTTAAAGGAAGAACAACCGTTCATTTATAAACTACATAACAGAATAAGCCATAACATAAAAATGTCTTAACATGTCTTGCAAAACAAATTAGAGCTAATCAAACCTGTCAAAAGCTATATGCATTAATATAAACAAAGCTAAAGAAAATATGGCAAACCAAGAAACAAGCAAGTCAAATATGCAAGTAAAAACACAAAACACAGTAAAGCAAATCCTGCAAAGTAACAAATCAAAACACAAATCATAAAGCATTTCGAATTCAAACATGAAGAATCCCCCTAACTTACTGCCCTTCTGAATTGAAGTCAGAATCAGTTCAAAGTCACACACAAACACAAAAAAAAAAAAATCAGAACAGAATTAGAAACTTCTTCTCCCCCTTGATTTTATAACAAGTTCCAAAAAAAAAAAACTTAATGATGGCAGGCAGCTTTGTGGTTAGAATGGGAAAACAACTGCCCATGTCTTTTCTTGGTGCTGACAGTTGTAGTTTTAAACTATTTACCGGTGGTGGAAGGAGTAGGTGGCTCAAAGGCTGTAGGAGTGTCCTGCTATTCAGAGGTGTCAGTAGTGGAAGCAGTAACTTCAGCCACAATTTGTCTGATCTCTCTTTCCCATTTTTTATCACTGGTTTCTGTAGGCTGAGACTTAACAATAGGTTGTTGTAGATCCATAAGAGATTCAGCTACAAGCTGGGCTGGGATTTCCTCTGTTGTTTCTGTTGTGTCTACTTCAAGAGCTGGTTCCTATGTGTGTTCTACATCAAGTATGGTTTTTGCTCCATGTCGAGATGATTGGGATGGTGTAGAGACAGGTTGTTTAGCTTCAAGGATTGGTGCATTGTCAGATTCTTCTTTAGAAGGTGGTAAAGGTGACGGTATTGGCAGGTTCCTCTTGAGTTAATTCATCTAACAAGGATTCATCCTACAGTTCTGGAACTGCTGTTGCAACTGCCTTCTGTTTCTTCTCAAACTTTTTCTTCACCACTTTGACCTTCTTCTTGCTCTTCAGATCAGTTCTTTTAGCTTTCTTCTCTGATTTCTTTTTCTTCTTTTTCATTTCTGCTGTCATGTCTGTCTCAATAGTAGGTTGTTCAGCTTGATCCTTCTCTATCATTGGTTCTACTGAATGCTCTTGCATCACATTTTCAATTTTCATGGGTTGTGGTTCTTCTACAACAACAGATTTTCTAGGAAGTTTATTCTCCAATGCAGATTGCTTTGCTTTGATGTCTTTAAGATCCTGCATAATATCAAACAAAGTAGAATTGATCAAAGCAAGCTGCTCTTCCACATTACTCATTGGATTGTGTTTCGAACTCTTCTTGGTTTTGGTTTAGGGGTTGACAGATCAAATTTGTCATGCAGTCGATGCAGAAATCCTTTTGCGATGAATTTTGACAAAATCTCAATGTGCTCTTTTGGGCTGATGGAAAAACATTTTGAGCTAAAATACCTTGAATCAAACAAGGAAATACAAGCAAATGGTAATCGGATTTATGTGGTGCAATTTGAATAATCATCCTATAAATCCATAAACCTAAATTAATTGGTTTATCTGTGCCCAAACAAAATAAAAATTTTCACTCTATCTCCTTTGACCTGGTTCTGATGTGAAGAAGAGAACCAATCAAATTGGGCAATCTTATGTAGAATCCTATATTTCTTTTTAAGGTATTGTTGATCAATGCCATCTCTCGGGTTCCAAACTAAATCACTTCTACTTGTCAATTCCTTAAGAACAATTGCCATATCAAAATTTTCCTCAACAGAGTACAAACTACCAATGGGTATGTCAAAGAAATTGTTGATGACATCCGGTAAAAATTTCACAAATTATCCTCTACAATACACTTTATGATATTAAAAGCTCTTCAGGTTATCAATTGAAGCAATTATATTTGCATAAAATTCTTGAATCAAAGACTTAACAGGGGTAGGAAGTTTTTTACAATTCTAGTTTAGTAAATGGACTCAATTAGTTCACTTAGGTCATACTTGTTGAAGCCAGTTACCTTCACTGGCCTCTCAATCTGTAACTTCCTCTTTAAAGTGTACTTCAAGAAATTTTGCTTGACAGTTGCTGTGAGGAACTTGTTGAACTTGGGCTTCACTTTGTCCTTCATTCGCTTAACTAGGATTGACTCATCTTCACTCATTGCAGGATCAATCGGGATCTCTGCATGCTGTTGGTGAGACTGAGAAGATGTCGAGCTGACGTTACTATTGTGACCAGAGTCGAGCTGACGTTACTGTTGTGACCAGAGTTGTTTGAGGAAGATGTTGCACTGGTGGTCTTCGCAGATTCAGATAAGGATGCCATTGTTAGGTTTGAAGTGCTAAAAGGGTTTCTGAAATAGAGAGACAAAAGAGAAAGGATGCGATGCAAAACTGATTGACTGTGATATGAACAAAAAGAGCCCGAACTATGTTTGTGATATACTTGGAAGAAACTAAGTTTTAATAAAATTCGATTTCCCATAAATTTCAAAATTTAATTCCTTTTCCAAAACAACCGCATTAATATCATTAATGAGATAAATTAAAATTTTGATTTCCATTAAAATAAGAAATTCTAATAGAGTTAGGATTCTTGCCACTGAAGTCTCTCCTCCTCAATCCAATAAAGCTGACACGGCCTTTTGACACACAGACATACAAGAAAGTTAAATTTCAGTTAGGCATAAAAAGCATCGTATAATACAAAAAAAAATAAAAAACAATTTCATTTAATGTAACAACAATATCTGAATACCATATGAATAATTCTAAATAAGCATACTTCAGAACTGTTTATAATCATCAAATAAAAACTGTTCACCTTTATTTTTCACTCAATTGAGATGTCAAAAATATCATTTTGACATATTCATAAAGAATTAATCACATTGGATTATGAAATAAAGTAGCAGCTTTCACATAATATCGAGGTAGCTCTTTTTATTTTAGTGGTGACCTCAACATATTTCTTGAATACCCTGAGGTTATTCTTAATAATGGCTTTCACACATCATATATTAGTAACCCTCTCTGTATTTTTCATTTTTTATCCAGTATCTTAATATTCACACAGCTTTACATTACGGCTCACATATGCTTAATTAGAAGAAAACTTATAATATTGCAGATATAATTAATATAATAGAAAGCAATGCTTATTTAGAAAACTGACAGATGCTTAAGGCCTTTCTTAGATTCTCAAATCTTATTATATCCAATGCCTTAGTGAACAAGTCAACTAATTGTTTATCAGTAGAGATGTGCTCAATGTGTATCACCTTAGACTCTACAATCTCTCTTATAAAATGATATCTTATATCAATGTGTTTTGTTCTATAATGCTGAACTGGATTTTTGAAAATGTTTATAGCACTAGTATTTTCACAAAACACAATTATAGGTTTTTGTTCAATATCATAATCACATAGCATTTGCAAGTAGTTGTGTGTAACAACTCCCAGTTACTATGTATTCAACTTCTACAGTAGATAAAGAGATAGAATTCTACTTTTTGTTTTGCCAAGACACTAAGTTAGTACCATGATAAAAACATCCAACTGATATGCTCTTCCTGTGATCTGCATTTCCTGCCCAGTCAGCATCACTAAACCCTACAAGACAATCATTTGTATCTTTAGAAAATCATATCCTATAATCATAAGTTCCATGTACATACCTGATGATTCTTTTACCTGCTGCTAGCTAGGTGTGATTCCTTGGGATTTGCTTGAAATCGTGTACAAAGTCCTGCACTAAAACACATGTCTGGTCTACTTGTTATTAGATAAAACAAACTGCCAATGATGCTTCTATATAAATTTGCATCAACCTCTTTTTCTGCATTATCTTTTGAAAGTTTCAGACTAATATTAATAGGAGTTTTCATTGGTTTTACATTCTCAAGTCTAAATTTTTTTACAAGGTTTCTAGGATATTTTGATTGAGATACCATCATTTATTTGTTTAAGCTGCAATCCAAGAAAGAAATTTAATTCTCCTACCATGCTCATCTCAAACTCTTACTGCATCAACTTAACAAATTGATCAGTTTTGCCTTTATTAGTTGATCCAAACACAATGTCATCTACCTATACTTGAGCAATAATAAAATAGTTAGATGTATGTTTGATAAACAAAGTATTATCATTGCTGCCTCTACTATATCCTCTCTTTATCAACAAGTTTATCAACCTTTCATACCAAGCTCTAGGAGCTTGTTTCAACCCATACAAGGCATTATGTAATTTGTACACAAAATCAGGATGTCTAGGATATTCAAATCCTTCAGGTTGTTTAACAAAAGCCTCTTCATTGAGATAACCATTTAAAAAAGCTATTTTAACATCCATTTGGTACAATTTAAAATCAAGCAAACAAGCAATTGCAAGTAATAATCTGATTAACTCAAGTCTAGCTACTGGTGCAAAGGTTTCATCAAAGTCTATTCCTTCTACTTGTGTGTAACCTTATGCTATTAATCTAGCTTTATTTCTTACTACTTGACCACTTTCATTAGTTTTATTTTTGAATATCAGTTTAGTTCCAATGATATTTTTATTTTTGGCCTATGAACTAATTCTCATACTTCATTCCTTTTAAACTAATTAAGTTAACCTTGTATTGCCTGAATCCAAACATCTTCTTTCGAAGTTTCTTTCACATTTTTTCGCTCAAATAATGAAACATAACATGCAAATCTTACCTGATTTATTACCTTACTCCTAGTCTTCATTGTTCCATCTGGACTTCCTATGATTGAGTTGGTTGGATGTGCCTTTTGTATCAAGAGGGTGGATCTTTTCTTTCATCTTCATTTTTTATTGAGTTTTTGTTCAGATCTGTGTTGTCAGATGTCATTGCTGTATCTAACGTAACAGCAATTATTTCCTCTTTCATAACTGAATCCTTTTTGTTGTTATTGCTCTCTGATACTGATCTTTCTGCATTCTCTGTGAAGCTTGTTATGCTTTCTTCGTGTGAGTACTTTGCATAATCATCCAAATCATCAAATACTATGTTTGCAAATTCCATGATTGACTCAGTTCAAAGATTATTGACTCGAAAAACTTTGTTGTTCTATGCATATCCCACAAAAACTCCTTCATCACTTTTCGGATCTAATTTTTCTAACTGCTCTCTATCATTTAAGATGTAACACCTGCATCAAAAATATGAAAATATTTCAAATTATGTTTTCTTCCTTTCAAAATTTTATAAGGTGTCTGGTTAGGACCAGGTCTTAGAAAAACTCTATTTGAAATATAACAAGCAATGCATATTGCTTCAACCCATAGCCTTGTGGTCAACTTCTTGCTATTGAGCATCACTCTAGCCATCTTTTGAAGAATTATGTTTTTCCTTTCCACAATATCATTCTATTCAGAAGTTTTGGGGGCTAAAAATTCATGTTCAATTCCATTATATTTGCAAAAGTCAGCACAACTAACTCCTTGCCATGATCACTCCTTATCCTCACTATCCTGTCAATGTTTCTATTTTACTCATTTTCAAGCTTAAAACAAAGATTCCTGAAAGCTTCAAAAGTGTTAGATTTTTTTTTAATAAAATCAACCTAAGTATATCTAGAGAAGTCATCCACACAAACAAATATGTATCTCTTACCAAAAATACTTTCAATTTGCATGGGACCCAGAAGATCCATGTGAAGCAAATCAAGTATTTGTGTGCACTTCCAATTTGTTTTCCCATTTGACATGGTCCACAAATTCCATTAATTTTGTCATCAAGTTTAGGAACTCTTTTTACAACACCTAACTTAGTTAATTTAACCAAATCTTTGTAATTTAAGTGTCCTAATTTTTGATGCCATAATTTTAAATCCGAGATCCTAGCATGAAATGCAATTTTTACGAAATAACAATTATCCAAAAATATTTTTCCTTCTAAAATGCATTTACCAAGATTGTCTAAAACCATGCATTTGTTTTGTGTGAAATTAGCCACATACTTGTCATCACATATTTGACTAATACTAATTAGATTAGCTTTCAAATCTTCAACCAGTAAGACATTTTGGAATTCAGGTAGGCCTTTGACATTCAAAGTGCCTTTGCCAATGATATTACTTTTTGCTCTATCACTATAAGTGACATTTTTTTCCCTGCATGATTCAAAATCTTTCAAAACTATTTATTTCTTCTAATGTGCCTGGAACAACCACTGTTAAAATACCATAAATCGTTAGAAGAATGCTTAAGTGCAGTAAAAGCAACATTGCAGACTATCTTCTCTTTTTTAACCCATTGTAGTTATGCCTTTAGTAACAGCTTGAACTGTTTTGATCTATTATGTAAAAGATTCAATAATTTAAAATACCTAGGTCTGATATGCCCTTTGATGTCACAAAAATAATATGTTGAAATGAATTTCCTTACCTTTTCAGGACTGGATTTGAAAGAACTTAGAGGAGAAACAAATACTTCATTGCTTTTTGAACTAGGACTTGATTTTTTTTTGAGTTAGGTTCAAAATTTTTACCTGATGTGTAAACTTTCACAAACACTGTTGTTGATGTGGATGCAACATTACCTTCTGAATACCCCAGGCTATGTTTGTTAGAATTGTCTCTTCTAAGAGTTAAGACCTGATCAAGTTTATCTGACCCAATTCTGAGTTTATCAACACATCTTTTACTATCGACCAATTTTACTGTAATTTTCTCAATATGTGCTGTTTTGTCTGTCAAGGCAAGCTCCGGTTCTGTGATGCAGTTTTCAGCATAAGATTTTTCACATTTTAGTACTTTAATCTCCTTCTTCAAAGATTTGATTTCTTCTTTCTGACTCAGTCATTCAGCATAGAGTACATTATAAGTTTCTTGTAGCTCTTCATAGTATTATGGATCATCTTCTTTATTTAAATGTTCATCGTCAGTTGTGCACTTTTTTGTTATGCTGGACATAAAAGATTTCTCTTTATCAGCTGCAGATGCTGTAAAAGCTACAAAAGTCACTCATGTATTCTTGATCTTCTGAATCAGTTTTTAAGTCATCACTCCAAGTAGCTGTTAAGCCTTTATTCTTCTTTTTGAGATTAGTACGTTCAGAATGAATATGTCCATAACCAAAACATTCAAGCACTGAATTTGTCCTTTCTTATCAAATTGCTTCGATTTCTTCTTGTCATTCTCTTTGCTGAATTTCCTAAACTTGTCTTCATTTGAGTTTGATGGCTTTCCTTGATTCTTTTTTATGAACTTAACATAATTTTTTGTTAGAAAAGCAATGTATTTAGAATCAGTTTCATCAAGCTCATCATTACTTTTATCATCAGATTTTTCAGTTTTAACACTGAATGCAATGTTCTTTCCTTTTTGCTTCCTAGCACTATGATTAAACTTAAAGTTTTGAAGAATGCTAATCAATTCATCAACCATCTCATCAGTGTTTTTAACTTCCTCAATGACTAAAATTTTATGCTGAAATTTATCTGGGACAGATCTAATTATACTGCTAACAAATTTTACATCAGTAAAATTCTTGCCAAGCATATATGCAGAATTGGTGATGTGACATAACTTAGAATAAAAATCAGAAATCGATTCATCTTCATGCATCATCAAGTTCTCAAATTGTGAATTTAATCTCATCAATTTAGGTTTTTTAACATAAGTAGTACCTTCATATTTTACCTTATTAAGAATGTCCCTAGCTTGTTTAACCACTTTGCACCTTGAAATCTATCCAAAGTTATTTAAGTCTATAGCAACAAAAATTGCATTAAGAGCCTTTGAGTTCCAACTTGAAGGTCAGTATTCTTCATCAGTCCATTCCTCCTCAGGTTTGGGTTCTGAATCGCCAAAAGCATTCAATCTTGTTGGTGGTGTCCATCCTTCAAGCACATTGTTCCATGCTCTATCATCAATAGATTTGATATACATCATCATTCTTACTTTCCAATATGAATAATTACTATCATCAAGAATAGGTGGTTGTGTTTCAGATCCTCCATTATGAATAAACTTCATTTCTCCAAATCAACGTGATCTTTCTTCACTCATATGTTACTGAACCTACTTTGATAAGAATTGTAAGATCTTGAAGTACGAAGTTATATGCAAAATAATAGTAAACTGTAAAGTAAAATGGCACAGGAGGATTTTACATGGTTCAGTTATAAAACGTACATCCACGAACAACTTTAGAATTGCAATTCACTAAGTGCTTATTTGTACAATCTTTAGGATCGTTTATAGTGTCGACTCACTCTCACACACTGACCAAATCTTTGTAAAACAAAATCCCATCAAGATCTTAAACTCTAGTAACACTGTCCATTCTCTATCACTGACAACTTATCAATACACTGTCAAGTAAAATATAACCACGATATCGGACACTGAATTACATAAACACTCAACTCGCAAGTTCTCTCAAGTGTTTACTAATTAACTTAGACAAACTTAATCAACACAAACACAACCTTCTCATAAATGAATAAAACATTCATAAAACCAAAGAAGCATTCCCTATTTTGCGTTGAAGCTCTCCTCTAATTCTAGAAATGTCATGATATACATACACACGTACAAGTTATGTAAAATAACATTATATATATGGTGATATCTGATTGTACTATCTCTCTAAGATCCTGTAGAATCTTAATCAAACTCAATTAGGATAAGGATAATAATTTAGGAAGTGATATAAGCAATCTACTAAATAGAATAAGACATAAATAAATATATTCCTAATTTAATTAGGATACATCAATAATGTCCTAAGCTAAAGAGATATTTAATATGAACCAAATACTTTCTAAAATAAACTTTTAAAAAAAATAAAATAAGAAACAATATGACACAATATTTTGATCACAAGTTGGTCCAAAATTATCATGTGTATGGCACATGCAAGGATGTCACACGTTAAAACCAATATTATTTTATATTTAAATTTTATTAATTATCTATAATTTAATTATTATTATAGAATTTTTTTAATTTATATTACCTTTACTTTAAAGAGAGCTCAGCTCTCTCTCTCCGCTTTTCCCACGGAACTCATGGTTGAGCAGGGGTTACATTTTCTTAAAAATGAACACCTATAGTTTGCCACGTTATCCAATCCGATATAATAAAAAAAATTGCCTAGACATGGGATAAGTGCATAATTATAGGATAGTGCTATCCTATGTCATACTAACCTACCGAACAAACACTCCCTAATGGTTCTACATTTATATCCTTATTAATATATATTATTTTTTTGTTTATGATTTTATTTCACATAGTAAAAATATTTGGATACCAATATTCATTATGAATTTTTAATTTATTTAAATGTGTATAATTGGATAAAGAAGTTATTTTTTCTAAAAGAATTTAATATAAAAATAAACTAGATGTCCATCAAAGAATTTTAGAAATATGTAAAGAACCATAATTTAAAATGAGAAATAAATAATAATGTTTCAAAAATTTTAAGTTATGTGCAAATCAGTCATAAAGAAATTTTATAAGCACATTTAAGAGAATTCGGGGAGTAATAAATTATTCAAGCATTTGCATTCAGACAAAAGTTAAAATTTTTATCTTTTTTCATTCAGATGAAAATGACTTAAATTGAATCTTAAATCAAGAAAATAAATATTATGAAAAAAATCCAAAATTTGAGAATAAATTAAATTCAGATTAAAAATAATCAATGCCCTAGTGCTAATAAATTTTAGGTGTTAAAAAGTCCTCTTGAGTGCTAATTTAAAATAAATAAATAAATAGAACCTAAAAGTCACTATAAAATAATTTTGTAGATTACGACGGATTGTTTTTAGGTCTAAAGTCTGAATTTAACTTATTCTTAGAATTTAGATATCTTCATGATTTTTTTTTTTACTTAAGATTTAATCTAAGACATTTTCTGAATAGAAAAGCCTAAATATTCTTGCTTTTATCTGAATGTAAATGTCTGAGCCATTTATTCCTCCTTTAATTCTCTTAAATACCCTTATAAAAATTCATTTATGACCAAATTATGCACAATCTAATATTTTAATTTTGAAACACTATTAATTATTTCTAATTGTATATTATGATTCCTTATATATTTTTAAAATAATTTTACGGTCATTTAACTTATTTATATATCAAATCTTTTAGAAAAAAATTTTTTTGGCCAATTATAACATTTAAATAAATTAAATTCATAACAAATTTTTGTATGCAAATATTTTTACAATGTGAATAAAATCACAATTAAAAATAATTATAAATAGAGATATATATGTAAAACTATTAGTTTTCAGTAGGGGTGGCAATTTTTTACATGACACGCAAACACGATTTGATACGACACGGGTTTCAGCGGGTTTGATTTTTGACATAATCGTATTCGTGTCGTGTTCGTGTCGAAGATGTCAACCCGTTTAATAATCATGTCGTGTTCAGGTTGAGAGTCTTCAACACGCAAACACGATTATGACACGTGATAAGTGTCTATTTATATATCATTTTCATATCAATTCGTCCATGTTTCTTTGCTATATTCCTTGGTATTTTTATGTTTTTGTGTGGTTTTTGATGTTTGTAGGAGTTTTGGAGCAACTTGCACAAAAATGGAGTAAAACCCTTCATTTTCACCTCTGCCAGTCAACCATCTTCTCGGATTTAATTGTATTGATATACAATGAACCCGATGACATATTATATACCGTTGGAAAGCTCTCGAAGTCTATTTTCTAGAAAAATTTACGGTTTATAAATCCATTCAGTGTACCAAAAGTTGTAATCAAAACAGTGTGAGAAGTATAGAAATGTAATTCCACAAATCACTGTAGCATGTATAATACGGGACACTGTAGTAGGTTACTGTAGCAGAGTATTTAACATTTTAGGGTTTTATTCTGACAACTTGAAGGGGGGAAAACGTGGGAGGAGGCTGCATTTCTAGATTTCTCTCATCCCTTGGAGTTCTTGAAGGAGAAAGAAGATTTTGAAAGAGGAGGAACTACAATTCCAAGAAGATTCATCTACAAAGAAGATTTTCAAAGAATTTGGTAAGTTCTTTCTTTCCTTTTCAATTCTGGAATTTCTCTGTATTGTATTTGTTATTCTGATTGAATATGTGTAACTAAATCTGAATTGGTTGAGGGTGATTTCAAAGCCCTTGATCTGGATTTTGTGAGGTGATTGTGTAAGAAATTGTTATCCAATTCTCTAATTGAAGTTGCTTGTATTTTCCCATATCTAATGCTTATGATTGCTTACTGATTGTATTTGGAATGGCCAACTGAATATAATCTGTTGGTGTCTATTGCTAGATTAGAAATCTTGATCCGTAATTGTCATGAATTTCCAATCATTAGTAGCAAAATTGTGATCAGAGATTGCAATTGGAAAATACAACCTAGGTTAAATAATCTGAACTTTTGTGATTATTGCTTAGATCAACCTATCTTTCTCATCGTAATGCTTCCATTGAATTAAACTCAGAGAGCTTGTTCTAGGTTGTTAATGGATAAGAGCTTAAATAAATGATGTGTGTGTTTTATTTAACAACAAAGTAGGAAAGAGTGGGATAACAGAGCTTGATGTGATCTACAGTTGTAACTTCAATGCTGTAATGGATTAAAATCTATGTTAATCACAAATCATATCTTGTGGAGAGAGAGAACCCTTAACCAAGTGCTCTCATTGATCTTTCATTCAAATTAACTTCTGTTTGTTATTCTTAATTTGCATTTCTATTTCTTTAGTTAATCATTCAACAAAACCCCCCCTGTTAGGTTTACGTTGCGGAAAATAACGAATCAAGTAGAATCAATCTCTCGTGGAAGGATATCTACTATACTATATACTTGGCGACAGATACTTGCTAGTTTCGAACGCATCAAGTTTTTGGCGCCGTTGCCGGGGATTGATTTTCTAATCAATTTGTTATTCTGTTTTTTCTACTGATTCTTGATTGTTATTTCATGATTATTTGTGTTTATGCTTTTATGTCCGAGGGAGAAGCGGATCAGCGACTTAAGAGAATTAAGGAGTTTCTCCAATCCTCGAATTTAAGACTAAATCGTTCAATTTCAACTCCACCTCCAGAATTTGACCTTGCACGACATACTTCCCTCCCATCTTCTTGCAGTTCAAACAAATCTGAATCGGAAGCAATGGCGATGGAAAACGATCAGATTCTTAAGGAGTTAGCGGCTCCAATTATTGATCAACAACCGCTATGCATAAGCACCAATTTTGAAATAGATTTTGAACTTAAATCTGGACTGATTCATCTCTTGCCTACATTTCATGGTTTTGCAGGAGAGGATCTGAACAAACACCTCAAAGAATTTCATGTGGTATGCTCAAGTATGAAGCCAATCGGCGTTTCTGAAGAGCAAATTAAATTGAGAGCCTTCCCATTCTTATTAGCAGATTCGGCAAAAGATTGGCTATACTATCTACCACCAGGTACCATTACCACTTGGAATGAGTGAGTAAACTCTTTTTGGAGAAATACTTTACAGCCTCGAAAGTTACAAAATTAGAAAAGATATTAGTGGCATTCGACAACACAATGGAGAATCACTTCATGAATATTGGGAGAGATTTAAAAGGTTATGTGCTAGCTGTCCAAACCACCAAATTAGTGATGGACATCTAATTCAATATTTCTATGAGGGTCTCTTATCAATGGAAAGGAGTATCATTGATGCTGCTAGTGGTGGAGCACTAGTTAATAAAACACCGAACGTTGCAAGATGTTTGATTAGTGACATGGCAGCGAACTCCCAACAATTCAGCAATCAATTTGAGCCACAACTACCCAAAAGAGTAAATGAGGTAAGTACTTCAAATATTGAACATCAACTTTGTGAACTTACCTCTCTTGTAAAAAAAATGGCTGTAGGACATATGCAGCAATCTTATTGCTGTGGCTTTGTTCTGCCAATGGACCCCATGCAACCGACTGTGTCCAACTTTGCAGAAGGAGGTGATACAGACAATCCATGCCATGGGTGGATTTCCAAGGACAACCAAGGCAAAGGTATGACCCTTTCTCCAAACATCAATGCTGGAATGGAGAGATCACCCTAATTTAAGATATGCGAATCGTCAACCATTGCCCCAAATGCCATACAACATCGACCACCAGGTTTCAATCAACCAAAGGTGCAGCAACCATTTCAAGCACAACCACAACCAGCACCACAACCAGCTCCACAAAATTCAGGTATGTCTCAACCAGCTCCGCAAAATTCAGGTATGTCTCTCCAGGATATTGTTAAAGCACTTGCCACTAACACAATGCAATTTCAGCAGGAAACTAGGGCAAGTATCCAAAACCTGGAAAATCAAATAGGGCAATTGGCCACTAACATGAGCAAATTTGAGAGTCAAAGCTCAGGAAAATTACCATCTCAGCCAGTGATCAATCCAAGAGAGAATGCTAGTGCCGTAACTTTGAGAAGTGGAAAGCAATTAGAGATTCCCTCCAAAGAAATCACAAATTGATGAAGGGGATGATACCACTTCTACCATGAACAAAACCTCCACTCTAAGTAAATCCTAAAACTTCCATTCATTCATATGTTACCCCTCCACCTTTTCCCAGCAGAATTGCAAAATCAAAGAAGGAGGAACAAGAACAAGAAATCCTGGAAACTTTTCGCAAGATCGAGGTAAACATACCACTTCTGGATGCTATCAAGCAGTGCCTCGTTATGCAAAATTTCTCAAAGAGTTATGCACCAACAAGAGGAAGTTGAAAGGAAATGAGAAGGTAAGTGTGGGGGAAAATGTTTCAGCTGTATTGCAAAGAAAAATTCCTCCGAAATGCAAGATCCAGGTACGTTCACCATTCCATGCACCATTGGTAATACCAAGTTTGAAAGAGCTATGTTAGATTTAGGAGCATCTATTAATGTCATGCCATATTCTATTTATTCTTCTTTGAATCTTGGACCCCTTGCGGAAACTGGTATTGTAATTCAACTTGCTGATCGTTCTAATGCATAGCCCAAGGGAGTTGTGGAAGATGTGCTTGTGCAGGTGAATCATTGGTAGGTCCAGCATACTTTTATGTTTCTTTAAATGGAGGATGAGCACTCACTATCCAACACCGATTCTTTTGGGGAGGCCATTCTTGAAAACTGCCCGAACGAAGATTGATGTTCATGATGGCACTCTCACCATGGAGTTTGATGGCGAGGTGATTCGTTTCAATATTTTTGAGGCAATGAGGTACCCTAGTGACTTTCATTCTGTTTTTGCAGTGGATGTTATCGATTCTTTGGCACAACAACTTTTTGAGTTAACTCGCAAGGATGCATTGGAAGTAGCCATTAGTGAGCACATAGGGGCAGAAAATTCCAGAGAATCGAGGAAGTTGATACAAGTGTCTAAAGAAGTGGAGGAAGCTGTGGCAAGCTTGGATGAGACTATAGCTATCACCACAAATAGGTATGATTTTTCGTACATTGAATTGCTTTTATCTAATGAGAAACTTTTTCCTTCTGTGATGAAAGCACCTGCCTTGGAGCTTAAGCCTCTTCCAGATCATTTGAAACCTGTATTCTTGGGTGAGAAGGATACTTTGCCAGTCATAATAGCCAAGGGCCTTACACCATTGCAAGAAGAGAAACTCATCCGAGTGCTTCGAGATCACAAAACAACCATTGGGTGGACAATTGCTGACATCAAAGGTATTAGCCCAGCCATATGCATGCACCGTATCTTATTAGAAGAAGGATCCAAGCCCACTCGAGAAGCACAACGGAGGTTGAATCCTCCAATGATGGAAGTTGTCAAGAAAGAAATCCTGAAATTGTTAGATGTGGGTGTGATTTATCCAATTTCGGATAGCAAGTGGGTGAGTCCAGTCCAAGTTGTTCCGAAGCTAAATACAGTAACTTGCAAGGATCACTTTCCTTTGCCATTCATTGATCAAATGCTGGAGAGATTAGCAGGTCATTCTCATTATTGTTTTCTTGATGGCTATTCAGGATATAATCAGATTGTCATTGCCCCTGAGGATCAAGAGAAAACTACATTCACATGCCCATTCGGTACATTTGCCTATCGACGCATGCCATTTAGTCTTTGCAATGCCCCTGCCACTTTCCAAAGGTGTATGGTAAGTATTTTCTCTGATTATGTTGAGAACATTATTGAGGTATTTATGGATGACTTTAGTGTTTTTGGTGATTCTTTTGATAAATGCCTTGACAACCTTACCCTTATACTTCAAAGATGTATAGAAACTAACCCTGTTCTGAATTGGGAGAAATGTCATTTTATGGTAGATCAGGGTATAGTTTTGGGACATGTTATTTCTGCTAGGGTATAGAGGTTGATAAATCCAAGACAGATCTTATATGTTCCTTACCACCTCCCACAAGTGTGCGGGATATTCGTTCGTTTCTTGGTCATGCAGGTTTTTATCGTAGATTCATCAAGATTTCTCGAAGATAGCATTGCCCCTATGCAGATTATTACAGAATGACGTGGCCTTTGAATTTGATGAGAAATGCAAAGAGGCATTTGAGAAACTGAAGGAACTCTTGACTTCGGCTCCAGTAATCCAATCTCCGAATTGGAATCATCCATTCGAGATCATGTGCGATGCAAGTGACTACGCTGTGGGAGCTGTTTTGGGTCAACGAATTGGCAAAAATCCACATGCCATTTACTATGCATCTCGGACTTTAAATGATGCTCAACTTAATTATTCTAACACTGAAAAAGAGCTGCTAGCGGTTATTTTTGCTTTAGAAAAGTTTCGATCTTATTTGATTGGTACTAAAGTAACCGTTTATTCTGATCATGCAGTTTTGAGGTACTTGCTCACAAAGAAAGATGCTAAACCAAGGCTTATTAGGTGGATACTCCTTTTACAGGAGTTTGACTTGGAAATCAAAGACAAGAAGGGAAGTGAAAACTTAGTTGCAGACCATCTCAGTCGCATTGTCCATGATAAGAATGCACTGCCATTACAAGAAAGTTTTCCAGATGAACAATTGTTGTCTCTAAATGTAGTATCCCCTTGGTATGCAATATTGTCAACTACTTAGTTACCAAGAAGCTGCCACATGACTTGACTCGAGCTCAAAGAGACAAGATCAAGAACATTGCCAAGTATTACATATGGGATGATCCGTACTTATGGAAGATTGTTTCTGAACCAAGTGATAAGAAGGTGCATTTCTGAATCTGAATTTAATTCAGTTTTAACCTTCTGTCATTCTTATGCATGTGGAGTCATTTCGGACCAAAAAGAACAGCCCTTAAAGTTCTTGATTGTGGATTCTACTGGCCATCATTGTTCAAAGATGCATATCTGTACTGCAAAGCTTGTGACCGTTGTCAAAGGACAGGTAATTTAAGTGCCAAAAATCAAATACCACAAACCCCTCTACTTGTTGTTGAGATTTTTGATGTGTGGGGTATTGATTTCATGGGTCCCTTTCCTTCATCTTTTGGTAATATTTACATTATACTTGCTGTGGATTATGTTTCTAAATGGGTGGAAGCAAGAGCTACGAGAACTAATGATTCTAAAGTTGTTGTAGATTTTGTGAAATCTAACATTTTTGCGAGATTTGGAACACCAAGAGCCATGATTTAGCGATAGAGGGACGCACTTCTGCAACAGATCATTTGAAGCCTTGCTCAAGAAATACAACATCACTCACAAGTTGTCTATTGCATATCATCCACAAACAAGTGGTCAAGTTGAAGTTTCAAATCGAGAAGTCAAGTCCATTCTCGAGAAGACAGTGAATCCCAACCGAAAAGATTGGAGCCTACGATTGAATGATGCACTTTGGGCATACCGGACTGCTTACAAGACACCTATTGGTATGTCTCCGTACAGGTGAGTCTATGGTAAGCCATGTCACCTTCCGGTAGAGCTCGAACACAAAGCATGGTGGGCAGTAAAGCTTTGTAACATGGAGATGGATGCTGCTGGAGAACAAAGGAAGCTTCAACTGCAAGAATTGGAAGAAATTAGAAATGATGCCTATGAGAATTCCAGAATTTACAAGGAGAGAACTAAGGCATTTCATGATAAAATGATCTCCAGGAAGAATTTTGAAGTGGGACAAAAAGTTCTTTTATTTCATTCTCGCCTCAAGTTATTTCCAGGTAAATTACGATCTCGATGGGTTGGACCTTTTGTTATTACTAATGTTTTTCCCCATGGTGCAGTGGCTGTCTCTTATACACATCTAGATGTGTATAAGAGACAGGCACAGGCTGAAGCCTTACTATGAGAATTCAGTGATGCAGGATATCGATGAGGTACCTCTCTACGAGCCAACTTATCTTGATGGGTGAGGACATATAACGTCAGGCTGAGGACGTTAAACCAAGCGCTTATTGGGAGGCAACCCAATGTTTTTGAAATATAAATAAAAAGAGACAAAAAAAAAGAAGGTAGTATTGATCAATTTTTGTGTTTCGAGGAGATTCCTCTCATGGGCTATTATAATTGATCAGGTTTTATCTCTCTTTGCCATTTGTCTTATTTGCATTGTTGTTTGTTTTTGACTTTCATTTGCTCTTGTGTTTTTATTTCTTTTATATGTGTCTCTATTTTCTTTTCTTTTCTTGTGTTTAATTTGATTATTTCCGTGCTTCGAGTTCAGTTGTGCAACAGCTTGAGGAAACATTCAAACGGGAGTTGAAGCCATTGTTCGAAGGTTTGAAACGTGCTTATCTGGGAGAAGAACAAACTCAATCGCATTATCGGTAATATCTCTCCTTTTCTTCTCTTCAATGGATGCGGATATCTTTCTATCGAACCTCGTAAATATTTCCCTTCACTTCCTCAAAATGCTGTGTTTAAAATTTATAAAGTACGGATGACTAGACTTTGGGCGTTGATGCTCCTAAATGTGCCTGCGAATATCCGATGGCTTATCGAAGCCAAGGTGAGATTGTCCGGTGAGCCGGACATTAATCTCGCAAAATACATGCCTGGTCTAGGAAAGAGCTACTACGCCAAGAGGCGAAGAGCGAAAAGGTTACAAGTATGTTATAAATGTGATAGATGGAATTGTAACCAGACTTGTCGTTCATTAGGTTTTGCGTCCAGGAATAGAGAAGACAAACTTTCATTTATTAAGTATGGTTTGAGTAATGAGTCGCTGGATAATGTTTTGTTAACTCTCGAGTCACATTCTTGTTGACTTGTTAAGCGTGAATTGCTTAATCTATGGACACAATTTCGTGATGAATTGCAGTGTTATAGTCTAGGGAATCTGACTAAAAACGACCCTGTTTGACAGTTTATAAGAAAACTAGATGGGAAGCAAATCCCCGACTCATAGAAGGCGTTTCAGCCGTTACTGGACGTAAAACCAGAGAAAGATGTGAGCCACAATCACAACTACTTGTATATTTGAATGTGTGTTGTTGTTGTAGAATTTTTTTTCTTGTTTCATTTGATCTGATTATCAATGTTGTTTTTGTGTTGTTGTGTTTGTTGATTTTGTTTGTTTTAATTTCAAGTTTTCTTTTTGACAAACCATATGACTACCCTATGGCATAAGTACACGTGGGAGACAAGTGTGGAGGTTTTGTCAACCCCCGCCGAAAGTGTATCTCCATTTTCCATGCTTCACGTGGGAGAAAAGTGTGTAGGTTTTGTCAAACCTCGCCGAAAGCATATCTCATTTTTTCAAATCTTGGGGCGATAAATCTGCACCGAGCAACCCCCACCGAAAGTATGTCCCCATGTGTCAAAATTTGAGAGTTTTATGGGTGTATATATACATTCTGCATATTTTCATATGTCATTCCATCACCTGTCTTGCAATTGAAAAGCATAATATCTAACGTGTCTTACACAAGATTAGAGCACTTGTAGAAATGGAGAAAACACCAATTCGGCGATTTCGCCATATATGCGTATTTTGCGGATCGCAATTTGGTAAAGATGGAGAGTTTACCACAGCAGCTCTTGATCTTGGTAGGACATTAGCTGCGAGAGGTATTAATTTGATCTATGGAGGGGGTAGTCTTGGGTTAATGGGGTGTGTGTCAACAGCTGCATCCCTAGGAGGGAGCAAAGTTCTCGGCATTATCCCTAAACCATTAGCTGTACGAGATATCGTAGGCAACACCATCGGGGACGAGTTACAGGTCTCTAGTATGCATGAGCGTATTGCACATATGGTTGTTAAGTCCGATGCATTTATAGCTTTGCCGGTGGTTATGGTACATTAGAGGAGATATTTCAAATCACCTCTTGGGCACAGCTAAACATCCATCGGAAACCCATTGGTTTGTTAAATGTCAATAATTTTTTTGATGGTTTGTTGTCTTTTCTTGATCAAGCTGTAGAAAAAAATTTCATCTCACCGTCAGCGAGGCAACTCCTGGTTACAGCTTCAACGGCAGGGGAGTTAATTGACAAACTACAAGAATTCGTCTATTCGCCTGATCCAACAACAGCTCGGATTGATTGGTTTGAAGAAGGCAATAAGAGGCGTAAACTGGATGAACACCCCAGCTGTAATCCATATCAGTGGGTTTGCTTCATTTTTGTTGCTTCTCTTATTTGTTTATTTGAGTTGAGTTTTTTTGTTTTTCAGGTTTGTTTCTCTCACCCCGCCCCCCCAAAAAAAGGGGAAATAAAAATTTTCTAATCTTGGCTTTTAGAGTGATGGCTTAAAAAGTTAAGTTCTCTTGAAACGCATTCTGGATTTCTTTAATCCATAATGGCTGAATAAGGAGGCTAACTTCTAAACTTTTTAAACCCACTCTAACTGACTTGTTTGTGTTTGCTGATTTGTTGGACTTTATTATTTTCTGAGTAAGTTTAGTTTTATGTAATTTCGAGTTGTGTGTTTTTGTTTTTACCAGTTTTGATTTAAAAGAAAAAAAAAACAATTGTGGAAAAACCTGAGAATGGCAGAATATGGGGTTTCTTTAACCCTTGAAACGCATTCTCTCTAAATAAATCTGTAGTTTGTTTATTTCATGTGTTTGAAGTGTCTTGTTTCTTGTTTTGTTCCTTCATAATAAAGGTATATAGGCTGGAAACCTTAAGTCTGCGGGCTACTGGTCCTAAGGATTGTTGAAATATACAAGCTTGACTCAGGTGTAACAACGCCACATACCTCTTTTCTTGCATTTTGTGGGTCGATGATAAGATAATGATTGAATTAAGAATAACTCTTGGAAAATGATAAATGATGCAGGATCTGTGTGCTTGAAATGTTTATTGGTTTTCGCTTTGCTTTTGATTCCTTGCGCAACATTGAGCACTGAGCTATTATCACTGAGTTATTTGTTCACTTAGAGAAAGTTTATGTAATTTAAAAGTTTCTTCAGATTTCAATGAATTCTAGAATTGTTTGATGGTCACTCAAGGCGAAATCCTAGACTGTGCAACATTGGGGAAATGATTTAGGCCATCTTTGGACCGTTTGAGCCTTAATAGCCAACCTTGATGAAATTGATCCCTAGTTACCCCTTTGAGCCTCTGTAAGCCTTTTTCTTTGTTAACTCACTAAAAGATTTCCTAACCTCAAATGAATTTGTTCCAAACAGTTTATCCATTACCTATGAGCATGTAGATCATTCACAATTAAATTCTGAGCTATGTTCTGGTTTTGGGAAGTTAGAGGAGGTTGGGATGTGTCATGAGCAATACAAGTGAGTTCTATTGTGTTTAAAAAAAAAAGAAAAACAAAAAAAAACTAATCTGTACTTATCGTCCACGTACTTACACATTGAGGACAATGTGTTGTTTAAGTGTGGGGGAGGGGAAGTGTAAAAAAAAAAAAAGAAAAAAAAAGAAAAAAAGAGAACAAAAGAAGAAGAATAAGAGATCTATACCCTTAAGTTTTCTTAAAAAGAATGAAACAACAAAGTGTGGGGATGTAGTTTTCTTTTGTTTTCTGCCAAAAAAAAAAAGATTTGAGTGTTCTAAATAAGTTTGGGGGAGTAACCTGGTGAATTGAAATAAAGTTGTGTTATAGGGTTGAGCTCTACATAGTCTTGAATGATTTATGTGTTTGTGGGTGATTTGAGCCAAATTATTATCCTTTATCATACCTTCACCCAAGCCCAACGTTACAAGCTTAATAAAGTCCTACTTGATCCCTGGTGTTGTGCATGTCTACATTAGTGGAGAGTGACTTGAAAAGCAGGCCTATGGAGTTCATTTATACACACATCTTCAATATTAAAGATGATTCATTTTTATGCATAAACTCATCTGGGTTACAAGTGATTAGGTGAGAATGGCTCTACACACACACACTAGAGGAATTGAAGTGAAACGAAACTAATCTTTGAGATGAAATTCTTGATCAAGTGCATTATTTTGAAGTTTTCCTTGGGTTATAATTAAGTACAATCTTTGAGGCCTATTTGCAAGATGAAGCATTTGTGTGTTTTAATTTTTTGTTGATTCTGTTTCGGTTTAGTTTTATTTCATATTGTCGTAGTGCTCGAGGACTAGCAAAGTCTAAGTGTGGGGGAATTTGATAAGTGTCTATTTATATATCATTTTCATATCAATTCGTCCATGTTTCTTTGCTATATTCCTTGGTATTTTTATGTTTTTGTGTGGTTTTTGATGTTTGGAGGAGTTTTGGAGGAACTTACACAAAATTGGAGTAAAACCCTTCATTTTCACCTCTGCTAGTCAACCAATTTCTTGGAGGTGATTGTATCGATATACAATTAACCGGATAACATGCTATATACCATTGAAAAGCTCTCGAAGTCTATTTTCTGGAGAAATTACGGTTCACGAATTTATGTAGTGTACCGAAAGTTGTGATAAAAATGGTATGAGAAGTGTATATTTGTAATTCCATATATCACTGTAGAATGTTATTAAATACGGGGCACTGTAGCAAGTTACTGTAGCAGAGTATTTAAACACATTTTAGGGTTTTATTTTCATAACTTGAAGAGGGGAAAACGTGGGAGGAGGCTGCATTTCTTGATTTCTCTCATCCCTTGGAGTTCTTGAAGGAGAAAGAAGATTTTGAAAGAGGAGGAACTACAATTCCAAGAAGATTCATCTACAAAGAAGATTTTCAAAGAATTTGCTAAGTTTTTTCTTTCCTTTTCAATCTGGAATTTCTCTGTATTGTATTTGTTATTCTGATTGAATATGTGTAACTAAATCTGAATTGGTTGAGGGGGATTTCAAAACCCTTGATATGGATTTTGTGAGTTGATTGTGTAAGAAATTGTTATCCAATTCTCTAATTGAAGTTGCTTGTATTTTCCCATATCTAATGCTTATGATTGCTTACTGATTGTATTTGGAATGGCCACCTGAATATAATCTGTTGTTTTCTATTGCTAGATTAGAAATCTTGATCCGTAATTGTCATGAATTTCCAATCATTAGTAGCAAAATTGTGATCAGAGATTGCATTTGGAAAATACAACCTAGGTTAAATAATCTGAACTTGTGTGATTATTGCTTAGATCAACCTATCTTTCTCATAGTAATGCTTCTATTGAATTAAACTTAGAGAGCTTGTTCTAGGTTGTTTAATGGATAGAGATTAAATAAAGAGCTTGTTTTATTTAACAACAAAGTAAGGAAAGATTGGGGTAATAGAGCTTGTTATTATCTACGGTTGTAACTTCAATGCTGTAATTAGATGACAATTCTATAATTAATTCGCAAATCCAAATCTTGTGGTAGAGAAGGATCCCTTAACCAGCTTTCTCCCATTGATTTTTCATTCATCAATTATTGTGTTGTGTTATTCTTTATTTGCTTTCGTATTCAGTTTAATTAATCATTCAACAAAACCCCCCATATTTAGTTTATTGTTGCTGAAAAATAAAAAATTCAATTAGAATCAATCCTCGTGGGAACGATAACTCACTCATCACTTTATTACTTGTGCGACTAGTATTAACTTGGCTAGTTTCGAAGGCATCATTGGCCTCCCTAAAAGAATTGGTGTGGATTGGGAGACGTTTCATCCTCCATTTCCAGAACATAAAAGTCTGCTGGAAAAACCAATTGATTCACCTGCACAAGCACATCTTCCACAAACTCCCTTGGGATATGCATTAGAACGATCAGCAAGTTGAATTACAATACCAGTTTCCGCAAGGGGTCCAAGATTCAAGGAAGCATAAATAGAATAGGGCATGACATTAATTGATGCTCCTAAATCTAACATAGCTCTTTCAAAATTGGTATTGCCAATGGTGCATGGAATGGTGAACGTACCTGGAGCTTTGCATTTCGGAGGAATTTTTCTTTGCAATACAGCTGAAACATTTTCCCCCACACTTACCTTCTCATTTCCTTTCAACTTCTTCTTGTTGGTGCATAACTCTTTGAGAAATTTTGCATAACGAGGCACTTGCTTGATAGCATCCAGAAGTGGTATGTTTACCTCGATCTTGTGAAAAGTTTCCAGGATTTCTTGTTCTTGTTCCTCCTTCTTTGATTTTGCAAATCTGCTAGGAAAGGTGGAGGAGTAACATAAGAAGGAATTTGAGTTTTAAGATCTACCTTAGAAGATGATGTGTTGTTCATGGTGGAAGTGGTGTCATCTTTTTCATCAGTTTGTGATTTCTTTGGTGGATCTCTAATGCTTCCCACTTCTCAAAGTTACAGCACTAGCATTCTCTCTTGGATTGATCACCGGCTGAGAAGGTAATTTTCCTGAGCTTTGACTCTAAAATTTGCTCATGTTAGTGGCCAATTGTCCCATTTGATTTTCCAGGTTTTGGATACTTGCCCTAGTTTCCTGTTGAAATTGCATTGTGTTAGTGGCAAGTGCTTTAACAATATCCTCGAGAGACGTACCTGAATTTTGTGGAGCTGGTTGCGGTGCTGGTTGTGGTGTTGGTGGTGGTTGTGCTTGAAATGGTTGCTGCACCCTTGGTTGATTGAAAACTGGTGGTCGATTTGGTATGGCATTTGGGACAATTGGTTGACGATTCGCATATCTTAAATTAGGGTGATCTCTCCATCCAGCATTGTAAGTATTGGAGAAAGGGTCATACCTTTGCCTTGGTTGTCCTGGAAATCCACCCATGGCATTGGCTTGTTCTGTATCTCCTTCTTGCAAAGTTGGACACATGTCGGTTGGATGGTCCATGGCAGAACATACTCCACATGTATAAGATTGCTGCATATGTCCTACAGCCATTTTTTTTACAAGAGAGGTAAGTTCACAAAGTTGTTGTTCAATGTTTGAAGTACTTACCTCATTTACTCTTTTTGGTAGTTGTGGCTAAAATTGACTGCTGAATTGTTGGGAGTTCGCTGCCATGTCACTAATCAAACGTCTTGCCACGTTCGGTGTTTTATTAACTAGTGCTCCACCACTAGCAGCATCAATGATACTCCTTTCCATGTGTAGGAGACCCTCATAGAAATATTGAATTAGGAGTCCATCACTAATTTGGTGGTTTGGACAGCTAGCACATAACCTCTTAAATCTCTACCAATATTCATGAAGTGATTCTCCATTGTGTTGTCGAATGCCACTAATATCTTTTCTAATATTTGTAACTTTCGAGGCTGGAAAGTATTTCTCCAAAAAGAGTTTACTCATCTTATTCCAAGTGGTAATGGTACCTGGTGGTAGATAGTATAGCCAATCTTTTGCCGAATCTGCTAATGAGAATGGAAAGGCTCTCAATTTAATTTGCTCTTCAGAAACGCCGGTTGGCTTCATACTTGAGCATACCACATGAAATTCTTTGAGGTGTTTGTTCGGATTCTCTCCTGCAAAACCATGAAATGTAGGCAAGAGATGAATCAGTCCAGAGTTAAGTTCAAAATCTATCTCATAATTGGTGCTTATGCATAGCGGTTGTTGATCAATAATTGGAGCCGCTAACTCCTTAAGAGTCTGATCGTTTTCCATCGCCATTGCTTCCGATTCATATTTGATTGAACTGCAAGAAGATGGGAGGGAAGTGTGTCGTGCAAGGTCAAAATTCTGGAGATGAGTTGAAATTGACCGATTTAGCCTTAAATTCGAGGATTGGAGAAACTCCTTAATTCTCTTAAGTCGTTGATCCGCCTCTCCCTCGGACATAAAAGCCTAAACACAAACAATCAGGAAATAACAATCAAGAATCAGTAGTAAAAACAGAATAACAAATTGATTAGAAAATCAATCCCCGGCCACGGCGCCAAAAACTTGATGCGTTCGAAA
>SNVD02007674.1:0-30604 GCA_013180625.2 Boswellia sacra
GTTTGCTGGCGAAAACAAATCGCCGCTCGCCAGCGTACAGTCGGCGGTCTGGCTCGCGCGACCACTGAAAACGAGAGCACCGACCGGCCAATTGCACTAATCTGAAGGCAATCTCGGCGGCGGCGTCGCGAGCGGCGAGAAGCCTGCGGTCGGCCGCCCGCGCTCGCTATCGCTCGGCCGACGTGTCTCGGCTTCGTTTGTATGCGCGCGCCCGGCCGCTCGCTTAAGCGACGAGTCTGCAGTGAGAGCGCCGCGCGCCCAAGGTGAGCTCTCGGGCCTGAGCGCGAGTGCTCGGCGGCGGCGGCGGCGGAGGCGGCGCGCGCGCGCGCTTCAAGTGAAAGTGGCGTAATGAATACCGCTCACGCCCGACTCGCCCAAACCCAGGCGGATGGTCTGGCTTGCAGTGTGGTGCTGCTGTTGCGCGGCCGCTCAAATCCAAACGCCGCCACCGTGAGACTCCGGCCGCCATTGCGCAACTCACGCGCAACTCACGCGCGACAACAGCGCGCACCCTCGGGCGTTAATTAGCTGATTGATTGTCGTCGACTCGGTCCGAGTCGGGCGGCGTGCGCCGGGCCGGCAGTAAAATGTTTGTCCGACGACCATCAAAGGGCCGCTGGGGAGGCGTACGCGAGGCGCCGGTGGCGTTGGGCGGCGTCGGGCGGCGAGCCAATCAAATGATCGGCGCTGTGCCGATCATTCAGCGCCGAGAAAAAGTTCATTGTTTCCCCGGCTCGACGCCCATCCATTAGGACGGCGAGGCGGCGTTGCGCTGGCCGCGTCGCCCTTGCCCTCGGGTGGCCAGGCCGCTCACCTGTGGCGCGCGACTCGTTTGTTGCCAAGATTGAAGCCGCGTTGCCGTTGCTTTCTTTCCGTTGCCGCTCTGGCGCTCGCCGGGCCGAGTTTTATGAGCTGCACGAAGTTGCCCAAAGCGGACGCCGGCCTGCCAAATAATCATTCCCTAATTGGAATTTAAGGCGCACGCGTGCTTACGCAACAATCGCCGCCTCGACTCGGCCAAGGCGCTCGCGATGCGGCCGGCCGCGGCAGTCATCACAAAGAATGCTCGCCCGGCCCCGAGCCAACAATCGATCGCTTTCATCCGCCGGCCGACTGTGAGCGGGCGGCGTTGATTAGTGTGCGCCTGCGAGCGGGCGCGAGGGGCGGAGAGAGCAAAGGGAATCTGGCGCACGCAGGCCGCCCGTGTAAATGGGCGCACAAATGATGCGGGCGAGTGTTCTCTCTCTCTCTCTCTCTCTCTCTCTCTCGCATGGGCGCAGGTCAGAGTGGAACTGGACAACTGGCGAGGGATTGGTGTGCACCTGAATACAGTTGATCGGCTGGAATCAACACAATTTACTCAGTCTCAAGAGCTCGCGAGCTACTCGGCCGCCGCCGAGTCGGCCGTCGTGTCGCTGGCCGTCGGCTGTGCGCTCGTCGGGCCGGCGGCGGCGGCGCTGGCGCCCGTGGCCGCGGCGCCACCGCTCGAGCCCTCGGTCAGCACCTCCTCCTCCTTCTCGACGGTGACGCCAATGTTCTCCCAGTACTTGCGCACCACCACCGGCCAACTGACCACTTCGGTGATCTGGCGCCTCTGCTGGAGACTCGCCTCGGGCAGCTGACTGATGGAGGCCGCCCTCGAGACGGGCCGCCCGAACGGACTCGCCATCGAGTGGCGCCCGGCCAGCGGCGCCGCCAGCCTGTTGGCGCCCTGCTCGAGCTCGCACACGGAGCCGCCCACGCCGCCCACGCCGCCCGCGCCGCCCACGCTCGCGTCGCCCCCACTTCCGTCGGCCGTGCTGCCCGAGCGCGACAGCAGCGACTGGTTGCGCTGCCGGCCCTGGGCTCGCTCGAGCCGGCGCTGCGCCGCCAGCTGGCGCTGCTGCCTCCAAGCTGGCGGCGCGCCTGCAACTGGGGCGCCTTGCTCATCCACACCTGCGCCACTCGAGCGGCCGCGTCGCTCACGCTCGCCTTCCGGTTGAAGGCGGCGATGGCCATCTCCTCGGCGCGCTGCCGGGCCGAGCTGGCGGCCGCGTGGCGCTGGCGCCGCCGGAAGTGCCACTCGCGGTACAAATCGATCCAGACGCCCATGAGGAGGATGAGGGGCGAGGGCGTGGGCGAGGTGCGGATCATGTTGCGGATCAGCTTGGCCCGGCCGAACTTCCACTCGATGTCTGAGCGCGCCTCGATGCGCTGGTAGGTGTTGGACATCATGGCGATGAGGAGGTTGATGAGCACCACCACCGTGATCATCATGTAGACGCCGAACACCAGCTTCATGATGACCTTCGAGACGGCCGGACTCGAGTGCATGGGCGGCATGAAGTCGGGCTCGACGAGGCCGAAGAGCGAGTAGAAGAGCATCTCGAAGGTGAACAGGGGCGATTGGAACTCGAGGCCAGTGGAGGGCAGCAACACCTGGGGCAGCTGTAGGAGGCCCGCGGGCTGAGGCGAGCCGGCGGGCCCGGCCAGAGTGGCGAGCTCGCTCCTGTCGGCGCCGCTCCTGGCGGGCTGCTCGAGAGGCTCGAAGATGGGCACATAGATGGCGCTGACGGTTAGCGAGAAACCCACCAGGAAGATGCCCATGATCACCAAAAAGCGCATCATGTCCTTCATCAAATCCTGAATGATCACCGCCCAGGGCCCGAACAGGTGGTGGAAGGTGAGGAAGTTGAGGAGCTCGACGAAGGAGAGCAACAGGACCAGGGCGAGCAGCTGGTTGCGCGTGTACAAGATGTAGGGGATGGCGTCGTGGGCGAGCAGGAGGGCGCCCAGGATGTGGACCGCGATGGCGAGGAAGCCGATGATGAGGTTCACCAGCTTGATGGAGCCGAAGCCGCCCTTGTCGGGCGGATTGGTCTTGATGGTGGCCATGATGCCGCAGAACCAGAGGAAGAGGAGCCACTCGTGGAGGGGGGGCAGCATGTTGGTCCAGCGGTAAATGGGCAGCCAGGGGTTGATGATGGTGAACACGAGCAGGATTATGAAGAAGACGTGCGAGATGAGGTAGGACATGAACTTGATGACGGGTATGGTGGCCATGGAGTGGCCCGCCGGACAGGAGACTACGATCCAGACGGGCGGGCAGAGGAGGAAGGCGAAAAAGAGGAGCACGAACTTGAGGGCCGAGAATTTGTCCTTGAGCTCGCCGATCCAGACGTCGCTTAGGTAGCGCTGAACCGAGTGCTGGCTCACCACGTCCTTGCGGTCGAGCTCGATGAGCACGTCGAGGAACTCGACTTGGCTGCGGTCGAGCGACTTGAGCAAACTGGTCGACTGGTTCATGCTGGCCACAATGGTCAGCAGATCGGTGGCCACCTGGTCGCAGAGGTCGCGCGCCACCACCAAATCGCGGGCGCGGTCCTTGTCCTTCTCGACCAGCGTCTCGTAGCACTTGGCCAGCTTGACGGCGATGTCGATGGGCGCCTGGTCGTTGACGAGAATGAACTCCTGGATGGGCCGGTTGAGGTGCTGCTTACTGCAGGCCATCAGGTCGATCAGGAAGCCCCTGTCCTGCATGAGCTCGAAGGAGTCGTGGTCCTTGCGCAACAGGTAGCTTAGGACGCTCTTGTGGCCGGCGGCGGCCGCCATGCAGATGGGCACCTTGCCGTGTTCGCAGGTCATGGTGGGGTCGGCGCCGCTCTCCACCAGGAGGCGCACCACCTCCAGGTAGCCGTTCTTGGCGGCGTAGTGGAGCGGTGTCCAGCCGCGGCCGTCCTGGAAGTTCATCTGGGCGCCCTGGCCGATGAGCAGGCCCACCATGTCGCGGTGGCCGTGGGAGGCGGCGAAGTGGAGCGCCGTGCGGCCGTGTTTGTCGGCCTGGGTGAGGCCGTCGGTGGAGCGGCTGATGAGGAGGCCCGCGACGAGCAGATGGCCGCCCTGGGCGGCCAGGTGCACGGGGATGGTCATGTTGAGCTCGCTGGGCGAGTCCACCTGGACGCCGGCGCTGTTGAGGAGCATGCGCACGACGCCCTCGTGGCCGTTGCGGCAGGCCAAATGGAGCGGCGTGAGGCCGTAGTCGCTCTTGGGCTCCACGCTCGACCGCTCGCTCCGGATGCCGCCCGACACGCGGCCCCTGAGCATCTCGGCCACGAACTCCGTCTGGCCACAGTTCGAGGCCACGTGCAGCGCAGTGAGTCCGTTCCGGCGGCTGCAATACTTCCACTCGACGTGCTTGATGGTGTGCAACACCTTCACGTGGCCATTCTTGGCCGCCAGGTGGAGGGCCGTCTCGCCGAGCGCGTTCTCGTCGTTTGGGTGGGCGCCCTTGTTGAGGAGCATGCTGACGATTTCGGCGTTCCCGTTCTCGCTGGCCAAGTGGAGCGCCGTCGAGTTGGTGCGCTTGATGCGCGCATTGATCACCGTGTCTCTGTTGAACAGGAGCAGCTCCTTGATGGCGTTCACCGAGTTGTTCATGGCCGCTATGTGGGCGCACGTGTAGCCGTTCTTGTTGGCCATGGTGATGAGTTCGCGTTTCATCGTGAGAAACAGCTTCAGGACCTCGGCGTGGTTCTTGCGCGCCGCCAGGTGCAGCGGCGTCTGGCTCTGGTTGTCGATGGCGTTCAGGTCGCTGCCCAGGTCGAGCAGTGTCTGGCACACCTTCAGCTGGCCATTCTCGGCGGCCAGATGCAGCGGAATCTGCTTGATGAGCGTCATGGCGTCCAGGATGGCGCCGTGCTCGGTGATGAGCTGCATCACCATGGAGTTGTAGCCCAGCTGGGCGGCGATGTGGAGCGGCGTCATGCCGGGCTTGTTGCGCACATTCACGAAGGCGTTGTGCTCCAACAAAATGTCCACCACCTCCGTGTGGCCCCGACTCACGGCCACGTGGAGGGGCGCCTCGCCCTGTTCGTCGAACACGTCGATGCGGGCCGTCTGGTTGATGAGCATCTTGATGATCTCGGGGTGGCCATTGAAGCAGGCGTAGAAGAGGGGCGTCCAGAGGGCCTTGGCGGGTTTGTTGCAGGCGGTGCGCGCCATCAGTTGGTCGAGATGGGCCAGAATTTCCTGCAGGATGCGCGTGTTGCCCGACTGGCAGCAATAGTGGACGGGCGTCTGAAGGAGCTCCTTGTTCTGCAGGAACACGTCGCCCCCGTTCACCAGGAGGGCGCGCACGATCAGTCGGTCCTCGTCGTCCTGGTGCGACTTGTCGCCGATCAGGGTGGCCGCATAGTGGAGACTCGACTCGCCGGCCTTGTTTTGCTGATTGATCAGTCGCTTGGCCAGGGTCACCTGGCGCTTGGTGGTGACGTGGTGGATGATAACGTCGCGCAGCAGCTCCAGATAGGACTCCTTGACGCTCACGTGGAGGATGTTCTCGCCCTGGTCGTTCTGGAGGTCGATGCGGGCGCCGTCGTTGAGCAGCAACACCACCGCCTGGATGTTGTTGGCGCGACACGCAAAATGGAGCGGCGTCTCGCTGTGGTTGTCCACCGCGTTCACGTCCGCGCCCGACCTGATGAGCAGATCCACACAGTCCTGACCGTCGCTCACCAGCGTGGCCAAGTGGAGGGCCGTCTCGCCGCCCTTGATGGCCTTGAGCTGGAGATTGGCGCCCAGGCCGAGGAGAGCCTCGACGAGCTCGTGCTGGCCAAACTTGACCGCCAGATGGAGCGGCGTGAAGCCGTCCTTCGTGCGACAGTCGACGCTCTCGCCCTTGGCCACGATCGCCTTCACCACCTCCACGTGGCCCCGGATGGAGGCGATATGGATGCACTTGGCGCCCTCCTTGTTGGGCATGTGTATGGGGATGCCCTTGCGTATGAAGGTGAGCGCCGCGGAGGCGTTGTAGGCGCTCGAGGCCAGGTGCATCAGGGTGGAGCCGTCCTTGGTGCGGTTCATGAGCGAGGCCTTGAATTTCTCGCTCAGGATGTCCATAATGCGATGGAAGCCATTGACGGTGGCCAAGTGCAGCGGCGACTGGTGCTCGTTGTCCTGGACGTCGGGGTCGGCGCCCGCCTGGCACAGGAGCCGCACGAACTCCTCCATCTCGTTTGCGGCCGCCAGATGGAGCGCCGTCTGGCCCTTGCCGTTCTGGAGGTCGAGACTGCAGCCGGCGTCGATGACGATCTTGAGTATCTCGATGTCCTTCTGCTTGGTGGCCATGTGGATGGCGTAGTCCTCGCTCACGAGCCGCTTGAAGTGGAGCTGCTCGCGGGTCAGCTTGCCGAGCAGGTCCTGGACGGCGCCCTCGTTGCCGGCCTGCACGGCAATTAGGAGCGGGATGTTGCCCTCGGCGTCCATCTCGAGTCGCGCCTCGTCGGGACACGAGTCCAGCACGAGATTGAGCGCGTTCAGCGACGACAGCGACGCCTTGCCGGCTAGGATGTGCAACACCAGCTGATCGCGGGGCCCGCCCTTGATCATGGGGTCGGCGTGGGCGGCGAGCAGCGCCCGCACGGTCGCCTCGCAGTCGGGCCCCCGGATGGGCATGAACATGGCGCTGATGTGCAGCGGCGTCAGCTGGTCGTGAGTGCGCGCGTTCAGGTCGTAGCCCAGGCGGGCGAACTTCTCCACCAGAAACCACTTGTTGTCCTTGGCAATGTAGTGCACGGGCGTCCATTGGGAGCCCTCTGTCTGGGTGGCGCGCAGCGTGCGCGCCCCTATGGCCTTGAGCAGGGGCACTATGCGCTTGCTCGACACGATCTCCTCCACCTGCGCCCACTCGCCCATCTTTGCCAGCCACAGCAGCCTCATGTCCAGCTCCTCGGGCTCCGTCTCCACGTCCAGGTCGAGCTGGCGCACCAGCGGCGCCGCGTCCGCCCCGTTGGTCTGCGTCTTGTCCGCACCAGCCTGTGCTCCATTGGCCGCAGCCGCGCTATCGCCGCCCGCACCACCGACGCCGCCGCCGCCGCCGCCACCTGACACCTCCATTTCAGACATCAACTTGCCCATGGTCGACAGGTCCACGACACAGTGCTGCTGCTCGCTTGGCAACACTATGCGCGCGTGCTGCCGCTTCTCCACTCGCTCCTGACGCGTCTTCAGGATCGACTTGCGCGCCAGCGACTTCATCGTGGGCTTGGTGGGGGTCGCTGTCGCTGGCGCATCACTTTCGCCCGTCAACATGGCCGAGTTCCTGGCGGTGCCTTTGGCCGAGCGCGCCACCGATCCGACTTGCTGCTTGCTCTCCGACGGCACTGCTTCGCCGGCGCCGTGACTTGGGTTGCCCACTTGAGGCGATACCGAGCGACCGATGGGCGTGGGCTCGTGTCTGTACTTTTGCTCGCTCGTCTGGCCGCCCCTCACGGGCGAGCGGGCGCGCGCGAGGCCGCGCCCACTCGCCGAACCGGCCGCCCCCGCACTCACTATGACCATCTTTATGACCGCTCCTGACGACCGAACTGATCGCCCTGGTCGAGTCTCGAGCTATTTCGCACTCTGTCGACTGGTAGCTCGTCACTGGCCACGTCGCCTCCAACGAAAACTCCACCGATGCAGACAAACTCGGCGAATGGGGCCGGCCGGAAGTGGGAGATTACTCGCAAGGTTCATAGTGCAAAATGCATCGCGCGCGCCATTATGCACGCTCATTCCTAGATGACGAGCCTAGCGACTGTGCGCGCCACCACGAGCGTCACTATGCGCTCGGAGCTCAGTTCGCCTGCATGTTGGCGCGTGCTCTGATTACTCAATCAAGCGAATGCATGAAACAATCAACCGCTGAGGGCAATCTGCATCGTGTGTCACGTGCGAGTTGGAGGCAGACACACACAACTAGGGGACCACTGGAGGACACCAGGCGCCCAGGTCAGTCCTGAGGGCTCTTCGATTAAAGGTTGTGTGCCCACCTGGCCGTTCGAGCGACTCGACTTTCAAGCCGAACACCTGAATATCTGCAATACTCGCGCTCTCACCTCGTCGGCTGAGTCCAGACCCACCTCTTTGATCTCCTTCAACAGCGCCTCTACCTTTGCGGCGCGCATCCCGATGGCCGACTCCGAGTCGACCCCGCACTTCCGGTAGATCTGAGCCACCTGGTGGAGGTGCAGCGAGTAGGCCGCCCAGGCGGCCAGATAGCGCCAGGGCAGCGAGCGCAGGGCTGAGCGCGCGATCGCCGGCACCAGGTCGCCCAGGTGTGCGGGCAACCGGAAGGTGGGCTCCTCGGTCAGGTGCTCGCAGATGTCGCGACACTTTTGCAGCGAGTAGATGGGCACAATGGAGCGCAGATAGTCTAGCAGCAGAGCGGCGACCCGCAGCTCGGCCTCCAGGTGGCGCCTCTCGCTCGAGCCGGGCTCCTTGTTGGCGTCGGCCTGGGACTGCTCAGCGAGCTGATCGCCGAGCAGCCTGACCTCCAGCTCGAGTCGTGTAAGTCGCAGCTCGTCGTCGTGGGTCTCGAGGATCGAGTTGAGGACGCGGCCCAGACTGGTCTGCTGCGATACGACTCCTTGCGAGGCGTACAGAGTCGTACAGTTGGCGGGCTTCCGGCAGCTGGCCGTGTACACGAGCACGGGCGACTCGCGCTCGAGAGTGTGATCGAGCACGGCGAACACGTGCACGAAGTTGGCCTCCACCAGGAGCAGCGCGCGCCCGTCGGTGTCCCAGATGGCGTCCTCGATCTCGCCCAGCGGGCCCGCCCACAGGCTTCCCGCCGTCAGAGTTGCCTGACGATTGGCTAGCAAGATCTCTCTTAGCTCTGCTCGACGCTCCGCTACCTCCGGCTCGATCTGCTCTAACGTCTCCTCCACCTGCGTCGCCAGCATCCGGTCCAGAACAGAAGCACGATCATCCAGCGGCCGTGCTTCGTACCCATAGGTTTCGTGATGTACGCTGCCTCTGGTGGTGCTTATTCCGTCCATGGACACGCCCAGGTTGAGGTACAGATCGTACAGGAACACGTTGGTGGCTGCTTGGACGCTCTGTTGGGCCTGCAACTGGGCTGCGGGCCGGGACTCTGTGAGACAGACAAACTTGTTGCCGCGCTCGTTGGGGCGCAAACTTCGTACAGGTCGACTCGAAGACAGAGCAGAGTGATCGTAGGTCTGCACGAGCTGCCAGTTGTCCAGGCTAAACAGGTGCATCTGGGCGCTGCGCGTGCAGTAGACGAGCAGTTGTTCGGTGAGCGTGAAGGCGACGATGATTTCGTGCGCCATCGAGGGCTCCGGGAAGAAGCGCTCGTCATAAGTCTCGTCGGCCTCGTCCGCCTCAACGTCCTTTCCATTCGCTCCCTCGCCCTCGCCGCCTCCCAGATCGCCCGCATCCTCGAGGCTCCGGTTGCGGTCATTACGCAACGAGTGCAGCTTGAGTCGGCCGTCGTCGAGCAGCACAGCCACAAAGCGCGGACTCAAACTGAGGCCGGTGACGATGGTGACGTACTCTTGCTCGTGGACTGCGCCAGTCTGGCGGCCGGCGACACCTGCGAGCTCTTGGAGCGCATAGAAGCGCACGCGATTGTTGAGCGCCAGCGCCAGATGTTCGGGACCCACGGCCAAGAGTGCGGGCTCGAAGTTGACTTGCAGGATGTGCGCGGCCCGATTGTTGTCCTGCAGGGCGAGCTGGTGCTGCTGCTGCGGCTCGTCTCGGGTATAATTGAGCACTGTGATCTCCTGTGGGCCTGACACGAAGGCGGTGCGCGAGCGGTACGAAGCCACCAGGTAGTTGGCGAGTTTGGTGCGATACACTAGCAGGTGGCCGCTTGTGAGCTGGAGGGCGAGCAGGTCGCAGTCGCGACTCCAGGCGAGCCGCTCGAGCGACAGTCGGCCGGTCGGCTGGTGGCCGGCCAGGCGGCGCAGACTGGCGCCCAGGTCGACCTCGTCGAGCTGCTCAAAGTTCAGCTCGCCTTTGTGCGTGTCCAGCTGGAGCTCGTAGTAGATGAGCTTGAAGTTTGTGGCAGCAGCCAGCGCGAACCTGCGAACGGACTGACGCGCGTTGGCCGAGTCTCGAGCTGAGCTGCTCGATCGTTCGTCTCGAGGTAGCACCACAAAGGTCTTGAAAGCGCAGTCGGCGGCGCTCGCGTCAGTCGCGGTCTCGAGCTGAAGCGGCGACTCGATCCGGAACACCCGACTGGCCATCAAGTGGCTCAGCTGGCCCACGCCGCCCGGCGAGCCTGTGGGCGTGGGTGCGCTCCTCGAGCTGAGCTGGCGCGCGCCCAGCTGGCCGCCCGCGCCCATGTGCACCAGATGGATGGCGCCCGAGGCGAGACAGACGAGCAGTCTGGTGGAGCTGAGCCACTCGAAGTGGACTAGCGCCCGGCCCAGACCGGCGCCCGACTCGTTGGCGTCGTCGGCGCATTCCTGCAGGACTACTGCAAACTTGGTCGACAGGTCCTGCAGCGAGCTGGCGAGCCCGTGGGCTGACGCCTGGTCGCGCCGACGACGGCGCTCGGAGGCGCCGCCCACACCTGCGTGCACCTGCTGACCGGTGGCCAGCATCACGTGGTCGCGGCGCCCGCTGGTCGTGGGCTCGGTGGCCTGGACGCGGCGCACCAGGAGCCCATCGCCGTTTGCCTGGTAGGCGAGCCAGAGGGAGTGCTCGCGATACTCGGCGGCGAGCGGGTCGTATTCACGAACCAGCGGCGAGAAGCGTAGGTGTGACAGACGGGCGCTAGCAGCCTCGCTCTGGCAGTAGAGTTTCGTCTCTCCCTCGAAGCTCATGACCAGCAGCTCGGCAATGACGCTGGCGCAAGCAAACAGCTCGGCGCTCTCGGCGGCCGCCACCATCGAGGGCCTCTTGAGTAGGCTGTCCGAGTTGTCGACAAACTTCTCCCAGGCGGTGGCATAGTTGTCGCTCTCAGGCGGCGTCCGCAAGCCGACGAGCAAGATTTGGCCGCTCGAGTAGCAGATGGCCAGCTTGTTGGACACTCGCGACCAGAGCACGTGCTCGATCTCCTTGGAGGCGCGTTTCTGGTCCAGCTTCACGCCGCTGCTAGACGATGATTGCTGTTGCTGCTGTTGCTGTTGCATGAACTTTGGCTTGAACTGGACGAACGAGTTGCGCTTCACCTCCCAAAAGTACACCTGCCGCTTGTCGACCACAAGCGCCAGTAAACTCTCGTCGTGGTTCCAACACAGACTCGTGCACTGGCGCGGCTCTGACAGGGCAGCCGACTGCAACTCTTGCGCACCCAACGAGGACCGCCGTCTAGTCGCCGCCGGTGACTTGGACTGTTGTAGGTGTTGGTGTTGATGTTGATGTTGTTTTTGTTGCTGTTGTTGCGCTTTGATGTTGAAGATTCTCATCCGGCGAAGGTCCTCCATCACGAAGAGGAAGTTTGCCTGATCGCTATTGAGCCAACTGAATCTCGAGCTGATAAAGTTGGCCACATCGAGGGCGACCTCGCACAGAAGCTATGGGCGACATATGGAAATCAGAACTCCCTTCCGCTTGAGAACTACTATCCTCGAGAGAGAGAGAGAGAGAGAGAGAGAGAGAGAGAGAGAGAGAGAGATGGGGGCGAGGACAACTTACCTTCATATTGGCGATCGATCTTCGATTCGGAAGTCATGGATATTATAAATAATACTACCAAAATATCACAGACTGCCACATATTAACGATGTGTATTACTGCTCTATCTCGCACGACACGTGTAGAGTGGTTACATCACACGTGAGCGCGCCCCTAGCGCAAGCGTTGCTAGGCGACGCCGGTTCGCTTGTGGCCCACACTATAGCCTGTTGAGGCCTCATGGTTGGTACTCATAGAGTTTAAATTAAGGGATGAGGTGGTAAGAGGTGACGAGGTCAGGGTCGCAAGTGGTGACGGTTGCTCATGTTGTAGGTTGCCAGTCGAGGCACGCTGTGAGCGCTTGCCACGAGCGGGTTCTGCGCGCACCCTTTAAAAGCGTTATGCTCATTCTGAGCGCTCATTGCATTGGGGACCTCTATTTTTCTTCAGTACCGAGTTCAACATCCAAAAACGAAACTATCAACTGGGTGAAACTAACATCCAGGACTTTTGAAGAACATTCGGATCAGAGATTCGTCTCACATATTCTCAAACCCAACCAAGTTGTCGCAAATCTCGCCTAACATGTCGGTGGCGCAATACTCTCCAACAGGTGGTCATAATATGACGTCTGAGGCACGTCGAGGCTGTGCCAACAAGTCAACCGGCAAGTCACTAAACACACTGCGTCAATTGTTGCAGGCCTCCATCAATCAGGAAATTGATGAAGTGATCCAAAAATATGTAAGGCTATACATTGAACCGGCTGCCGATAACATAGAGTCAAACCAGAAAATTGGTATAACGCCCTCGAACGGGATGCCGCCCAAACTCCAGATAAAGTCAGTCTGTAAGCAAATCTTAGATGAAGCAAAGAAGATGTATTGACGTTTAATACAAGGGATGTCGGATGTTAACACACTCCCTGTCTTTCAGATCTATTAGATGAGCGCGCGTCTCAAAAGACCGAAGAGCCGAACTCACTTCAGTCGATTGATCAAACATCTTGTTGTCGAAATATAGAGACTCCAGCTTGGATAGACCCGGACGTCCAGCTCGTTCGTAACATACAATAGCCTTGTTGGTATCACCCATCCGTTCGAAGATGCTGCCTAATGCCATGAACATTTTCCTATCCTTTGGACGATATTTGCCCACTTGTGAATAATAGTATAGACACGGTTCATAATTTGATGTTTCATTGTTTGAAGAACTCAAAAGAGTTTCAAAAGTATTACCCAATCCGAGCCAAGCTCGGCAATCTCGCTTGTTAATCGCAATCGCATGTCGATATGCTTGGGATGCTTTGTCGATACTCTTCATCTCGAGGTATTCGTGTCCTATCAATGTCCAGGAGTTTGAAAGATCTGGATTTATACGAAGAGCGCGGTTAAAGTACACGATGGCCTTGGTATGTTGCTCACGAGAGCTGAAAGAGTTCGCTATGCATGAGTTGGCCTCTGACGTAAGGGGGTCAACTTTTGCAATATCATTGGCCAATTTAGACAAGCGATCACGAGATTTGTAGCTTACATAGAGGGCATTGCTATATACTTCCATAGCGTCGACGCGATACGGGTCTTGAGCGCGGATTTGTTCGAATATAGTAAATCCATCATAAGTAGAGGGATATCCCTTGGCCGCCAAAGACTTTGCAATGTTAGTCTTTATAAAAAGGCTATTCTTGAAGTACTTGTCAAGAAAGTTCTTTGTCTCTTTAGCTCCAACTAGAATCCAGGGCTCCTCTGTTGGAATTTCAAGCTGTAGCCTCAACATATGATAGAAAAAAACTTTGAACAAATGGTTAGGTAAATCCATCTGATGCAGTTGGTCGCGGTCTATGACCAGCAGAGATAACATATACCAGGCCGACCAATTATTGGGGGACAGATTGATAGATTGAAGAAGCACATCCACTGCACACTTATGTAATTGGAACTTGTACATGACTAGACCGTAAATGTAGAGAAGCCAGCCATCAGGCCGTCTTTTTTCCATGGATCGTTCTAAAGAATCGCGGAGTTCGTTATATTTGAGCATTGCTTTTCTGTTGATGGTAATATTCACTTCGGACATGAGATCGAATCGTTTCTTTTCAGCTCCTTTATATTTAGCGAAGTAGTGGAGAAATCTTGACTTATCGTCATCTAGTTGAGATCTGAGTATATGCGCAGCCCTGTCATATTCATGGAGTTCAAAGCACATCTTGGCATGTTCAAACTCTGGATTAAAATCACCACTTAAATCGTTGAGATCTTTCTCTAACTTGGACAGAAGTTTTTCTTCGCCCTCTTCGGGCAGGACAAAGAGTAGATCTTCAATGAACTCGCACGCCTTCCTGAGGCATCTCTGCTCGGACATCATGTGACATGTCCATAGCTCCGTCCGTATCTTATGGATACTTAACTTGCTCAAATCCATAAGTTTTAATTGAGTTCTTTGAGGAATCAGTTTGTTAGTTTTAGAGAAAACTGATGATAACAAACACGGGCGGACCGAACTCGTGCAGAGTTTTGGCGCAACCAACGTCAACAGAGCCACGCAGTATCGCGCCTTCTGACAGGCCGCCATGCTGACAGGCAATGGTAACCAAATTTAGCCCAGACCGAACAAGAGTGACTCATTCATCGAACTGAAACATAGCAGAAGACGAAACTTGCACACCATACCCAGGGAACCCATTTATTAGATATAAGATTGGATTAAGATTACTTAGTTGCATCATAAAAAGTACTCGGGCTGTGGTTTCTTGGATGGAACGCCGCGCGTCTCTTGAGACGCGGCATCAAAGATTGAAAAGGTCTTGCTCAAATCACTAGACAGGTGTAATATCGCTGCTACGTTGCCGCATCGATAACAATAATTTGGTGCCGACCAAACTGTTAAAACTGCTTCGTCGAAATGCCACTTGTAGCCCTCCATTACTAGTTGGTGGGCTCGGCATATCATGTCTAAGCTATTTCTTTGATTGAAAGCTGCAACTACGTCGCTCCCAAATAGGAAGCCGGCACCTCTGGGACTTGTGTTCCAGCCTGCAGATGAGTCTTCGGGGTCGGACCATAGTAGATCACACATTGGTCCATCATGTGGGACTTCTTGTTTTCGGTCAATGACACGAATTTGGTCTAATTTTTCAATCGATGGAGAGAGACCTCCATGTACACAAAATATTCGTCCATTAATGATTGCCGACAGGCTTAGGTAGTCAAAGATTTCTGTGCAATACCGCCACACTGTTACTGAACCGTACTTTCTTATACATTCATCATAGAAACCATAGACTTGTGTGATTTGCCTACTTTCATGGTTGCCTCGAATGAGTGTGATCCTATCTGGGTAGCGGACTTTCAAAGCTAATAATAACAAAAAGGTTTCGACTGAGTAAAAGCCTCGATCAACAAAATCGCCCATGAAGAGATAGCTCGTATCGGGCACGTCGCCCCCGACTTTGAAAAGTTCCTTGAGGTCGTAGAATTGTCCATGGATGTCACCGCATACTGTCACCGGGGCATCAACACGTTGAACGTTCGACTCCTCAATAAGTATCTCTCTCGCTTTCGCGCATAGGGCTTTCACTTCGCTTTCGGTGATGGTTTCGCACCTTCGAAGTTGCTCGATCTGTCTATCAAGATCAGAGCTCATATTTAGCTGGTCGTGGTGGGCTAGTTAATATGGACTTTGTGTCGGCGACTGTTCCGAATAAGAGATTGATTGGAAGCTGAACCACTGGCAGGTTGTCGATGTGGTAGCTTGTTTGGTATGACTGCTATCATAAGTGTGGATATGGAGCTTAATTGCTCTAATAATTTGAGATGAGATGAGGGCAAGAAGTGGAGCATGAGATATACAGAAATTTGCATTCACGACGTAATGATCGCAAGAGGATTTTCTTCAGCAACAACCGCCAATGAGAGATAGCGCGCAAGGCGGCATACAAGTCGCCGCCGAGTCCGAGGGCATCAGTGCGAATGGCGCGCGGCTCGGCTCGAGCGAACTCTGCATTGAACATGGAGTTTGTGGACATTGACAATCCAACAGCAAACAACACAGACAAAACGCCGCCGCGATGCCAAATTGCCACACTGAAAATCCGGCGGGCCGGGAACCGTATGGAACTTGCAGCTCTGTGGACGCCTCAAGTAGCGTGTACGAGCACATGTGCGGCTTGTTATTGTCTGTGTGTTGTTGGGTAATCCACTAGGCGATCCGCCTATGACTCTTACATCTCGGTGAACTATTGTGTATGTAAGCTCCATCGTCAATGCATTGAACCATGAATCATAGTCAGTTGTTGAGATCGATATTGGCTGAGGCTAGCCTCGTGGGGGGTCAGTTAACTCTAAGGTCAGGTGTTACCGGCCATGTGTACCAGGTGAGAACTCACGTCAAGATGTACCCCTGGAGGTTTAACCGCAGCAATGCAGAGTCATACTTGGACAATACCAGGACACCCTATACGGACAAGCATAATATCAACGAGTTCAGATTCTTGAAGAGAAAGCTTAAGCCCTGGCAAAAGGTGATTCCAAAAGACAAGGACAATAGGTTCAACCAGTATAAATGGAACGATGCCTACAGAAGTGTCCCTAGCGAAGCCAAAGAAATTTCCCACAATAAGTTTGATAAATTTGCTCAATCATTGAGAGATCGAGGCTCCGCACGACCCCGCCCTGGCTACAATCCGCCCACAGATGTACCCCAGAAGGTTATCGGTATCTTCAAAAGTCAGAGCCTACAAGACTCGGTTGTAGAAGCACCCATGCAGCGAGAAGTGATAGATCAAGACACTTTAGCCAACGAGATCCTTGATTTAAATCTAAACCAGAATCGTGGGCTCAAAGAAAGATTGATATCCGCATGCATAGATTCATTCAAACACGATATGCCAAGCTCTTACCTGAATGATATCAACACTATTCGAGACGTGGTAGAATACTTTTCGACACCTGTCATAGGTCTGAATCCATACGAGTATCTATTGAACAATGCAGATTTGCCACCTAACTTAAGTATCATCGCAGAGCCTCATAGATACGACATAGAGAATGACGAAATGTTCGGTGGGCACACAGCTATGCCTGGAGTAGTGTCCGAGGTGCCAGGGTTAAGAGCTCGGAAGAAGTATCCTACATTGAACCAGGACGAGTTCTGTTGGCCAGATATTTGAAATACAAGCTGTGAACTAGCACTAGATGTGATGCGTCATTATCCTAGAATTGAAAATAGAAAATATCTGCTCGAAGCGGTGTCTATATGAGATTAAAAGATGTGTTTTGTGTGCACCCTTGTAGCAGATACAGACTCCCCCGAAACATGTACTCATCTAGCAGTTGTGTCTGTTCATGTGACCCTGCATGTGTCTGTAAACTTCGTAGCGCTGGGTTACACCCGCTCACACAGTATAGCAAGTGCCCATTACACAGCGCATTCAAGAGGGGTGGAAGCTGGGTGGATGTGATGGCGGGTGGGCCGGCTAGCTTACGGCTGATCCTTCTTGTTCCGCTTTGGGAGCGATTGCCCGATAGCCTGGCGGGCGGCGACAGTGGAGTGCAGCGAGCCTAACAAGCTCGGCCAGCTCGGTGGCGGTGGTGGCGTCGTCGTCGTCGTTTTCGCGGTTGCAATCGTTCTCGCCGTCGCGGGTTACGAGTCGCAGGTGCCAGCAAACAGTAAGGTGGCGGCTGCGCTGGGAAGCCATGGCAAAGTTTAAAAGTGCGGCGTTGCGGCAGGGGCGACGACTGAGTTCAACCTGTGCATAGCGAGAGCAAGTAAGCGAGCGAGCGAGCAAGTGAGCGGCCGGCTGGGCTAGCGAGCGATTGAACGAGCGAGCGGTTGGGCGAGCGGTCCAGTGGCCGAGCAACGGCGGCAACAAATTGCGATGGCATTGAGATCTCAAGAGCAGCAACAACTTGTAGTGCTAATATGGCCAAGATAAAATCCGCAAGTGTTCCCCTTCCAGATCAATAGGGCTTTCTCCTTGTCCTCTTGACTTTATCGTCGGAGCTGAGAAAAATAATCCACAATCTGCATCGTACAATCATGCCTCCAAACCTCATGTATTCATAACACAGACACAACTGTCAAAAAAACGGGCGCGCATGCAATAGCTTCCGACAAGATGTCCGTCCAACAAGATACAGAGACCAACAACAACTCCAGGCCATTCAAGGAGGGTCGCCTTGTTGATTGCACAGTCGATGCTAATCGCACCGAATGTGCCCTCTCCATGTCCAAACCTAGATCATCTCAGGTCAACGGTGACCATGGCTCGGAACCAGAAATTATGGACGGTAGCGCAAATGTCAAAAATTCAGCTGCCATCAGTTCCAAGAGCTCAGATTCGATAGCGGCCAAACATGATAGCGACCAGCAATATGATAATAGTGGCAATATTATAACCACAACCCCAATCGCCAATAACCACTTAGATGAACCAGACCAACAAGAGCCTCCGCACGAAGTCCAGCCTGAGCGGGCGTCTGCATCCGATCTAGAAAAAGCACCAACGGCGTCTCAAGAAATTTCGCCAAAACCTGCAAATAACAGATCCATCCTTATATTGAGAGATATAGAATCGACAGCTCTGCCAAGCCATGTAGCAGATATATTTCATAGTGAGAACTGCTCCAGTAAGCCACTTAACTGCGAGTATGCATTGCACAATAGTTGGTATGTTACCTTTGCTGATGACGATGATGCCCGTTTGGCTCTTGGATACATAAGAAGACATGTTGTCAAATGGAATGGAAAACCGATTATGGCTCGATACAAGCCAAAGCCCTTCGTAGCCTCCGCATCCAATGAGCCACCTTCGCATCATTTACAGCATAACCACCAGCACCATACTCACCATCACAGTATCATGGGTACAGGTCATGTTCAACAAGCCTCCAGTTCGAATGAAAGCTCCGCTGACAATTCTACTGTGGATCCGATCGCAAACAACAATGTTCCCAGTACCTCCCTAGCAACCTCAACACCTGCCTCTTCCTCCTCCGTCGATACCAAAATCTCTCAAGCTCAGCAGCCTATCTATATGAATTCGGGGGTCCTCTACACCGGTAATAGCCTAAACAGTGGTCCACATCATCTTCACGACACTAACGCAAGTTCGCCGTCCAATCATCCTATAAGTCCTATGTCGCAATATGGTCACGGCCAACTTGCTGGCGGGATGATGTCTATCCCTTCCCACCTCAACAATCCCCACCACCTGGTGCCAAATGCGGCTCAACAGACGCATCCACATCACATGATGTCTGGTTACAACCCATACTATAACCCACAAGGTCCGATGGTTCAAGCTCAATGGGATCTGAGTGCGGTGTTCGTCTACAATGGCCTATCTCCTTTCAACAAAACTTCAGTTTCTAGTGTGTCTCTGATGGGTAGCAGACTTGTGGCGAATCGTACCTCTGACGATAGCATCAACCACCAAGAGCATTATGATCAACGCTCAAACCAGCGTCCACACAACACAAGCGGTCAAGACGAACATGGTAGGCTGGTAAGCGACACATCGGACACAATCACCTCTGACCAGCAGCAACAGCAGCAGTTAGATTCGCCTATCTATAGTGGACGCCCCTTACTAAGTCGGCAGTTCCCGTCTCATATCCTTTGAAGGTCACGATTGATCTTGTCTCGCGGCTCTGTGGAGTTCTTGATTCCTGTATCGTTATTGATGCATATGCAGGAAGATCCCGGGTATGCATCATTGATCATATAAATGATTCTATCATTTCTAGATTCGTCGGCACTTGATAACAACTAGTTTTGATATTAATTGTGCATGGTACTTTTTATATGAGCGTTGAGAGAAGTGCGGCGGAAGCGAGTACAGTCTTTTCATAAACTTCTTCATGGACGTGCTGTTGTCAATATAATGAGCTGTGAATAGGAATGTCTCATAATCAACTTTGCTCGCAGTTACGATGAATCCCACAAAGGTGAAAAAAATGTCAAATGTCTTATGTCGATCGTATCAAGATTAACACAGGACCGGATATCGTTTGATCCGATGTTCTGAAAGTCAGTGTCACCTGTTGCGCAAACATCCTTTTCACTTCGATACAACGAAAACCAACCGGAACAACATTCTCCCGTAAGCTGTGACACAAGTCTTTGCCAGTGGGTCGAATCCTCAAAGTGGCGCCGAGCAACCCGCAGACAGGAACATCTGTCCTCAAGAGGAAACGAAATTACGAGATATCATCCTGTTAATTCATTTACATCTTTAGTGAAGTGGAGATAGTTTATTCGTCAAATAAGTCTAAATCATATCCATAACTTGAGCTCCACCAGGCTGTTACCGGCAGCTATGCTCAAACATGCTTCGTCTACCATGTAGCCATTTAGAATGTAACTTTGACAACTCTCGAGATGGGGTTGTTGCTGCATTCGCAAGGCTGCTCTTCCTGACCAAACTTGCGAGCAATATAGCCAAAAGCATATCCGGTTTTTTTGCAACATTCTTTGCAGTTCCTGGACTCCTTCGCCTTGTTAGCTTTATTCATGTCTATATTCCATTGATTTTTCTCCTTATCGCCTCTCATGAGCGTGTTATACTCGGGCAGAGGACTGAAACTGTGAATCTCGCAGCCAGCCTCAATCTCACTCACTGCCACCACGAGGCACACGAGACACATGCATAGAATCAGCCAACTCGATTGTGCCATGATGATAACGATTACCTTCTCGATGGATTCTTCAGCATTAACTTTCTACTTTCCCTCAAACTGAAATATGTCTGTATGACTGAATCGATGCCTGGTGCTTCACTATAACTCACTTCCTTTGGAGTCAATTCGAACGACATTACTCAGATGATATGTGCGGTCTATTAATAGTTCCCTCTCCTGACTCGCGGCTCATTGCCAAGATGTCACCCACGTGCACGAGTTACTTTTAGATTCAAAGAGATATCGGTTCAATAATCTAAGACCAAATTTCTCGAGTCTAGGCATAGGCTGCTCAACTCTCGGCTCTCAGTTGCGATGAATGGCCAAATGATGAAATTTGTCAAATGTCCTTGGTCGATCGTGTCGAGATCATCACAGAACCGGATGTCGTTTTACATGATGTTCTGATAGCAAGTGTGACCTGTTGCGCGAACGTCCTTCTCTCTTCAGTATGATTTTCAAATCACAGAAACAGAACTCGAGCTGTCGGTTTTTAAGGCCGAGTAAGATCGACATCTTAGACCTCATTAGAATGAACCGATCCTTTCAAATAAAGCTACGAGCTCTTTCATGCCTTCACCCTCTCATTATAACACTCTCTGGTAGAATATTGGACAGGTTTGTCATAGCTGAGTGTTTATTGTGTGAATGATGTTGTTCAATTGATTTGCTGTATGCAAGTGACTTGAACAGCATTGTAGCAAATGTTGTAACACTAGATCTTGCGAATGCGTCGGATATTCCAAGTGCAATTGAGTAATCTCGAGAGAGAAAAGAAAACGAACTTACGAGTTAATATTCAGTTAAGTCATGCACATTTAGAGTGAAGTGAGGATATTTTATTGGTCAGATAAGACTAAATCATAACTATGACTTGAGCTGTACCGGGCCGCTATCGGCAGCTATGCTCAAACATGCTTCGTCTACCATGTAGCCATTTAGAATGTAACTTTGACCTCTCTCGACTGGGGCTTGTTGCTGCATTCGCAAGGCTTCACTTTTTCGCCGATCTTCCTAGCGAGATATCCAAGAGCGAATCCGGCTTCTTTGCAGCAAGCGTTGCATTTTGCCTCCTGCTTGAGCTTGTCAACTTTGTTTGCATCTATGTTCAGTTGAATTTTAACCATCTTGACCTTGGCGAGGATTTTATACTCAGGTAGTGGGTTGAAACTGTGGATCTCGCAAACAGCCTCAGTCTCACTCACTGCGACGACTATGCAGGCGAGACAGATGCACAAAATCAGCCAACTTGATTGTGCCATAATACAAACGATTAACTACTCGATGGATTCTTCAGCATCAACTTTCTACTTTCCCTCAAGCATCAACTTAAATATGTTCTTTGTTCTATCTTTATGACTGCATCGATGTCTTGAAGTTCACTATAACCCACTAACTTTCCAGACGATGTGAACGACATATCTCAGATAATACTTACGATTTATTAATAGCTCTTTCCACCGCCGTCGGCTCATCGCTAAAATGTCGTATGTGAGCTACTTATGGAGCAGGAAAGATATTGAAGCGGATAAGCTTGGACTGAGACCGCATTCGAATCAATGATTCTAAATATTTCAAAGAGTAGTGCAACATCAGCGCGAAAAATCACCACGATCTCCACCGGAACTCAATCCCGACGAGCTTGAAAGACCTGAGGTCACTCAGGTCGACGGGGATGAGCCAAGTGGCATAGGTGCGATACAGAGATCGAAGAGACAAGAGCGACGAGCCACAGGGTGGTATTTTCTAAAAATGATTGCTGATTTATATATCTGTGTAAAGTTGTAATGTAAAAATGTGTAAAATGTTGCGGGCGAGTAATGAGTTCAGTTGTAGATAACTTTTGATTCGCGCCGTTGTGGTTGTAATTCTTCAAGCTGTTGTATTTGCGGTTGTCAGACTCTTTGAGACTGTTCTGTGTGGCTCGAGTTGATGGCCAGTTCTCTCGATGTGTTGGTTTGCGATTGGGCGAGATTCATCCAGTTTATGATGTCGGCCGACTCGTTGGAGCTCAGGCCTTCGTGGCAGACGTCGTCGCGAAAAAGGTCTTTCTGTTTATCGCGTGATTGCACAACAAGCTGGGGATCCTGATGATGAGGATGCTGTTGATAGATATGCTGGTGCTGGTGCTGGTGCGGCTGGTGTTGCGTCTCTTGTTGCTGATCGTAGTGGTGCAGATGTTGGTGTTGGTGCTGCTGCAGGCGAGTTATCATTTGCTTTAGCTGCTCGTTTTCGCGCACCACTTCGCCATATCTCCGCTCCAGATCCTCCACGTACTCCTTCTTCCTTTGGCGCGAGCACTGCGCCGACCGTTTGTTGCGAATCTTGCGCCGGATCTTGCGCAAGATGCGCTCTTCCGCCTTGCTCAACGGCCTCGTTTCGCAAGTCATGGGAAAATCCGAGTGGCCCTCCTTGATGAGCAGCCGCTTCTCCTCCTCGGCCAGCACATAGTCGGTGATGTGTCGACACCTGCGCATTTTGCCGCTGGTCTGGGTCCTGGTGGCATCAGCCGCGACCTCGCGAGCAGCCGTCGAAGTGCTTCCGCCAGCGCTGGTGGCTGTCGATTTGCGCGCATGTCGGGCTTGTTTTGCCGACGAGCCTTTGGTCAGCAGCAAGCTTCCTGTCGCGCTTGGGAGCATGAGCTCGGCCTTGGGTGTGAGTCGGCCGCCAGCCCGTAGCTCTAGGCTCACTTTCTGCCGGGACTCTTGCTGTTGGTGACATTGAATGGCATCACTGGCGACGGTCTCGCACGCCTGATACGCTAAGCCTTCTTGCTGTTGCTGTTGCTGTTGCTGATGAGACAGGTGGTGCTGCTGTTCATGCTGGACGCCTCGCTTGGCTCCGTCCACGCAACAGGTGGGCCGGCTCACATAATGGCCTGGCGACGAGGACGGTGGCTGTCGCGGTGGCAGACAGTTATTGGCAGGCGCACCCGACTGTTGACGCCCACCCGATGACTTGACCTCGGATCTTGTGTAGTGGTTAACGGCGGGGTCGCGCACCTCCAGTTGGCTAGACTGGCCACTCAACAGCATCGAGCTGGCGCCGCGCTGGTTGTTGGTGTTGGTCCTCGCGCTCACGTTCGTGTTCGGGGTGAGTGAGGAAATTGAGGGCGAGCGCGGCGACAGCGAGTGCGGGTAGCTCGAGTTGGTGCTGCCGATGGGCGACGAGCCCAGCGAATTGGACTCGAGCGACTGGCTCGTGATCGCCGGCTTCTGGTGAGCGTGTCGGTGCTGTTGTTGTTGGTGATGTCGTTGTTGTTGTTGTTGTTGTTGTTGCTGCTGCTGGTGCTGAAAATGAGAGGCCTCACTCGCGGCTGTGGGCGAGTTGGGCGCGGCTGAGTTGCTGATGATGCTTAGGATTCGGCTCTTGTTGTTGTTGAGGTGTTGGTGGTGGTGGTGGTGGGGGTGGTGGTTGTTGTTGTTGTTGTTTTGGTGGTTGTGGTTGTGGTTGAGGTGGTTTCCTGAAGACACGTGGAAGTCGCTGGCTGAACTCATCAAAATCGACGACGTCCCCGTCTGGATGGACTGCGATACCTGCGGCGGCGAGCCTCCGAACGGTGAGATTGCACTGTTTTTACTATTGACACCAATGCTGCTGACGTTGGGGTTGTTTGAGCTGCTGGTTGGGGCGGAGGTGTTGGGGTGGTTGGAGTTCGACGAAGAGCTGGCGGTCACCTGGTGCTGCAAAATAGCACTCAAGTCGAGATCATCGCAGTTGAGCCAGGGGTCGAACAGGCTCGCGGGCGGCGGCGGAGACGAGCCCACGAGCGCGCACACGTTGGGCACCTGAGCCAGCGGGTTGGGCTGCAGCTCGACCGGATTGACGCCCGAGCCGAAGGCGCCCACATCGGCCGGGCCCGCGCTGCTGCTGGTCCACCAGTCCATCGGGCGTCTGGCGTCCAAGATGCGTCTTGTGTGTTTGTGATCCACTTGATTGGGCCGCCGGTGGCGTAGTGTTGGTGTTGACAGTGAGAGTGGTAGTGAGGCCGATCTAGAGCATCGTTCAGCTCTCTGCGATGGCCAAATTGAGCTCAGTGGCCTCCCGGATGGATGGGCGCGACGGGCGCGAGCGTCGCGACACACCGACGGAATGACTGGCGCGACAGCAAAGCCCAAGACGACGTCCACGAGCGAGTGGTAGCTCCTGGCCGGCGACTTGCGCAACTTGCCCTGGCCCAACTCGCAGAAATACTCACACGCACACACGCGCGCACTCGAGTCGCCTGTGTGGGCCCTAATTAGATTGCGTAAGAGAAATCACACCGCCTCTCCACAGAGACGCACGACGGACGCGAGACTCTCGGCACTCTGTCGGGCGCGGCGCCGCACACGTTTGGCGTTGGAGGCGAGTCGTGCCTCCTAACATCGTGGCCGCCGCCGTCGCTGAGAGCCCGTCGGCCAGGAGGTTAGGAGCCAAGGCTGCGGTCGCTTGGCACCTGTGAGCGAGAGTGTTCGTCCCGCAACGACTCGACTGAGCTGCGCGCGCCGATCGGCGGCGGCGTGGTCGTCGCCATTGCGAGCGCCCGTTAACGGGTGCAGGCTCCACGGCCCCGCTCGCCGCGCAACAAGTGTGCCCTGGCCGCGCCCGGTCCGGCCGCCAGATCAGTCCCGAAGCTCTCGGCCAGCGGAACCCGCATTTCCGGTGTCCGAGCCGGTGCATGAGCACCGGAAGTGGGGTCTGAGCAAAGCGGGCGGGCCGGGCGCGTATGTCCTTGAGAGCGCCGCGTGGTCGCAAATCGGGCCGACGGCGTGGGCGCTATCTTGTGCAACCTTGACTCTGCAATGCGCAAGCGCGCCGCCGCGAGTGTATCGATCGAGGGTCGGCCGCGTCGATGTTGCTCGGCGTGTGACACTAAAATAAAACTCAACTAGACTGGAGCCTGCGGCCGGGCACAAAGAGGCCGGCGAGGCGCGGGCCGAGCGCCTCGCCGGCCTCGAGCCAGCTGCCATAAAGCCTCGCCGGCCGACTCGACTCGAGCGGCGGTGTTTATCCAGTGGCCGGGCAGACAACAACATCTGTTTGTCGCTCCACGCGAACGCCCGCCACTCGGCCGTGTGAGGCGCATGTTTTCCACTTAATTCCAGCCCTCGGCCGCCGGCCGCTTTCCCGCCAATCATCACGGCACGGCTCACTAACACACACACACACACACGAATGCCTTGGGTGGGACACTATGCACTCGCGACGAGTGGCTCGGTGTTCGATGTCGCCGCATCGAATGGGTTGAGTCGCGACTCGAGTGGCGCCGCGCAAAGGCTCGCGGGCCTCGGGGGCGCCGCCGCGCGAGTTACGCAATTGCGGCGCCGGTCGAGCGGCGCCCGAGCTGAGCGGTCGGGGCGCGATATTCGATCCCGTGCGCTCGGGCCTCGCGAGTCGCGAGTCGGACGCACTGCGCGCGAACACTGGTGGCGGCGTTCTCGAGCGGCGGGGCCCAGCGCGCGCGCTGACCTGATTACTGGCCGCCCACGTAAAGGTGCACTTCGCTTTTTTTTTTGATGATCCATCGCGCGCCGCCGATTGTGGGCCGCATTTCACGAGCGCTGGCGGCGAGCTGGACGTGCGCGGCCCGAGACGCGAAGACCCGAGAGAAAATGAAAATGTTGATTACCTTTCACTCGACGACCTGTTGCAGAACGCGCGCCGCCCCCTCGCTCTCGCTCTCTGTCGGCGGCCCGCTCGCTCGCTCACTCATGCGCACCGCACGCCGAGCACTTGAGGAAACGGAATTTGCGACCTGTTATGTAATACCGTCGGCGCCGCTTGGAGCGCGACTGCCACCAGGAGACGGGCGGCCGCCATTGCGGTGGCCATGTTGGCTGTCGTCTACGAGACGCGCGCTTGCGGCCGCCGCCCTCTGGATAGTTCTCTGGCGGCGCACTGGAGCCGAGACTTCTTTATGATGAATGATTTCCGTACTCCACAGCGGTCGGTGGCTGACCCATGTGACCGGGCGGCTGGTGTCGTATCAATCGAACTCGAGGCGGCCAGTTTGCGGCGGCCACGCTTTACGCAGTCGAGGAGATAAGAATCTCGGGCCCAGCGAAAGTGCGGCGTCGTAGCTGATAAGCCGCTTGGCTGTTTGGCCCCGCGCGCGCTCCGGCCAATAAATCTCTGAATCAGCGCTCTCGCTAATGCTCCTGAAGGCGGCCGGCCCGAGCAGCAGCCACTCCACTCAGGTGAGCATCCCGCCGGCCGCACATTCCCGACAACAGATTGCGCAACAAATCTCCACCATCTCTTACATAATTTCCGCCGCTCCAATGTCGCCGGCCGCACTAATGTCTGCGCGTGAGTTTGTAGTCTGCGGAGGAGATTGCGAGGCGCCGGGGCGGTGAGTTAGTTAGTTAGTTAGTTATGTAATCAATCGTAAATGGCGCCGTTGGAGCGCGGCTGCGATAAGCATCGGCCCGTAGCGGTCGCAGCGGCGCGGCGTCGCAGAGTCGGCGCCAAACTCACCTTCCTGCTCGATGAAGAAGGCGCTCGCGAAGGCCACGATCAGGTACTTGATGCCCGTCTCCACGTTGAAGTTCAGCATGCCGCCGCAGTTCACTCGAATGTCGTGCAGCAGCTCGCGGATGCGCACCAAATTGTCCCGCTTCCGGCCGATGAATTGCTGCTGAATGATGATGCGGTCGATCTGTTTGGACAGCTGCTCGAGCTGGCCGTTCAGCGACTGGCCCCAGATGAAAGGCACGATGGCGATGAGCACGACGAGCAGCCGGATGACCACTGCCACGGGCGGCCCGCCGCTGATGGCCTCGGGCACGATCAGTGTGCAGGTGATGGTGAGATTGTGCACGATGAAGAAGAGCGCCAGGCCGTGCTTGCTCATCAGCCGATTCAGGCGGCCCGTGAAAATGTACAAGTTGGTGATGTAGGACTCGAGCTCGTCAAAGTCCCCGATTCGGTTCAAATAGAAGTTGGCCGGGGCCACTTGTTGTTGGTGTCGACGCCGGTGGTGGGCGTGCGCGGCCTCGAGGGCGCCGGGCGTGGGCGTGGGCGTGGGCGTGGGTGTGGCCGAGTAGTGGGCCACGTCCGTGAAGCTGAGCGAGCTGGTGGAGCGGTTGCTGCTGGCCAGGCTCAGCAGACTGGGCGACAGGCGCGACTGGGGCGAGCCACTGCGCGACTCGTCGCTCGTGTGGTTGCGGCCGTGGGCGCCGCCTGCAAGGCCGCTGCTCACCTGGACAGCCGCCTGGACGAGCAGGTGATTGGGCGAGTTGCGCGGGTTTGGCTCGCCGAGCGCACTCTGGGCGCTCGTCTGCGTGACAAAAACCACCCGCTTCTTGCGTCCACCGGCTGTCCCGTTGGCCGCCGCCGCCGCTGAGTACGAGTCGACGGCCAGCGGCTCGGCGCCCATCTCGACCACTTTCTGGTGGCTCAAGAGCGCCAGACTCGCGTTGGACGAGGCCAACTTGGCGCGCCGACTCTTGACGACCATGCGCAGCTTGTGGCGCTTCTTGAGGCTGTCGGTGAGCAGCGTCTGGTTGCGGATGTTCTTGACGTGCTCGATGAGACACAGGATCACATAGTTGATGGTCACATAGGGGCTCATGCGGATTATGCCGCGCGCGAACTGGAAGCTGGTGAGCAGGATGTCCAGGTAGACGTTGCGCTCGTGCTTCTCGGTAACGAACACCTGCAGCGAGGACAGCACACTGTAGCTCTTGTGGATGCTGTACGCGTCCGGCCCACTCTCCTTGAGGCGCGCCCCCTGACTCGGCGCGCTCATGTTGACCAGCATGCCGCCCACGCCGCCTACGCCGCCTACGCCGCCGACGCCGCCGCCTCCGCTCGAGTGAGGGCTGTAGCGCGGCGAGGCGGTGGTGGAGCTGGTCTCGAAGGGCCAGCCGAAGAGGTTGTTGATGAAGGAGACGTTGACGATGTATTCGAGATAGAAGAAGATGATGAGCGAGAGCATTGTTTTGTACTGAAAGCGGCGGCCCACGAGGAACAGGCGCTGGGCGAGCAGTTGCCAGAGGAGGTGGCCATTGAAGACAGTGGCAAACAGCGTGTACATTGCGGACAGGTTCACCAGGGCCAGTACGATCCAGCTCATGGTGACGTCGGAGGCCTCGTAGGCGATCCCGTTCGAGTCGGGCCGCCGCCGGAGGTCATGTCGGCTGAGCAGACACAACAGGATGGTCGAGATGGCCTTGTCCACGCTGATCATGATGGCCACCAGGGAGGAGAGGATGCGGGCCAACCGGAAGAGCTCGGAACACAGCCGGTTTCGCGCGCACAACCGGTGCACTGGACTCAGGGCCTCTAGTTCGTTCAGAATTGTCTTCTGAGGGCTCGCGTGGGCGGGCGCACACACGCGCGCCCCGCCCACGTAGCCGTTCTGGGTCGGCTCGTCTGCGGCTGCCAACTCGTTCTCGTCCGGGCCGATGTTCTTGGCGACGCCCAGGGTTCGAGTGAGCGGCGTGAGCGACTCCGACTTGGCAGGTGGCGCGCCCCCAAGGCGCCAGCCGACCCGCTGGCGCCGCAACTCGGGCATGCCAATGTAGTGGACGTCCACATTGAGCAGCTGGGCGAGTCGTAGCAGTGAGAAGCCGTCGAGCAGCGACTCGTTGCAGGCGCCAGTCGCCGTCAGCGTTTCCGCTCGCTCGGCCCTCCTGCTCGTCATTCTGATCCCGATCGACGTCCCTGTTGGCCGGCCGCCGAGGCTTGCAGGTGAATTGGGCGGCGGTTGTGGCGCCCGCGGTTTCTTCTCATCAGGCCCGCCAGCTTCGTCCCGACTTCCGGCCTCGATATTCAAGAGCTTCCTCGAGTTCGGGCCGATGCAAGAACTCGTCAGTCGGGCTATGTACTCGTCGTGGGCGCGCTTCTCGTCGGCGGCCTCTTGAGCGGCACTGCGCCGGCTGGCGCCACCGCCGGCGTCGATCTCTGCCGCAGGCGAGCGCTCGTTTTCTTTGTCGGCGCTCATGTTCGCGCTCGGATCTCGCTCGCTGACCGGCGCCCGCATGTGGGCCAACATCAATTATCTTGAGGAATGCGAGCGTCCGGCCTGTGGCCGCTCGTCTAGGCCGCCGTCCACTTCCGAACGGAGACTCGAGTTCTCGAGAAACTCGAACCCCCGATCAACATTGCGTGCCTATGCCCGTGATCATCACCATGGGATACGCGCCCACGCTCTCACTGCCAGCCGCCTTGACGGGCGCAACGCAAACCAGGCCAGCCATGCGCACTCGGCCGGCTCGCGCGCCGCTATGTGCGAGCCGCGAGTCGAGACGTGCCATGTTACGTAAGCGGCCACTGTGAGTGTCAGCCGCTGACAGACGGCACGATCGCGTGATTGACTAGGTGGCTGACAGCTAACGGGTCTGCGCTAGGTGCGCTCGAGCCCGCGGTCGCTAGGCTGGAGTTGCGCAACGTGCGCGCTGTGGTTGTACGAGGCGAGCCCATTGCGCACGACAATGGGCTCGCCTCGTACAGTGTTCGGTCAGGACCGCGCCCTGCGCCAAGCTGCGGCCCGCCCCCCAGCGCGCCCGAAGGACAATCTGCGTGATGTGCGAGCATTCCGAAGAGCGGGTCTCGTTCGAGCGCTCACCTCGGGCGCGCCTCCGAGGCTTCGCTCGTGCGGGTCCGCTATGCGGCCGCGGGCGAAAATAGAAACACACAGATAGCGATTGAGAGCGTCCACTCTTCGGACTCATGCTGGCCCGAAAGCCTGGCGAAGCCTCTCGATCTGATAACTCGTCTCGTGACGTCAGCGAGCCTCGAGTTTGCTTGCTGATCGATCTCCAGACAAGACAGGCGCCGAGATATTGATTGAAACAAATTTGTTCGTGAGTGATTGATATTGCCATAGTCTCTAGAGAGACTATTCGAGGTTGTGTTGACTGCGAGAGAAAATAGGAGCTCTCACAAGCGCTCGCTCGGTAAATAAAACAGCGAAAAGCTGTAGTCATCCGACGTGCTCGCTCGCCCACACTCAACAACAACTGTCTATGTCAACAGATCGCGAGAATGAAAGAGTGAGAGAGATGATTGGATTCAGCTAACAGCCGGCGAAAATTTTGTCGCAACCCCACGAAACGAGCAGTTCGCAGGCCGACGCACTGACTCTACTCCTCTTGGGCCCAATCAAGCGACTGAATATACACTCTAAATCTCCAGACGGCAGTCAGCAAGCCAGTCAAGTCGGGGCGCTAATTAGAGCGGCTCACTGCACAAAACATATGCGTTCATTCGCGGGGGCTCATTCCACCTCTTGATCACCACTAGTCACACACTCTCTTACTCACTGACGCTGGCAAATCCCAGATTTGGTTCGCATTGCCTCCGCTGCGCTGGCTAGACACCATGAGGCGAGACGAATAACATAGCCGAGCGGCAGACAAAAATGGGTCTTTGGCCAAAAATCATTAGCTCCCACACTAGCAGACGCTCTCGAGTGCTCTCTCAATCAGCCGCACCTCAACCACATACAAAGTTCCGCTTTGCTCTCGTGTGTTCTACACATTGACGTCAAACATCACTATCATTGGCGCGCATCTTGAGCCTTCAGGTGGAACCACCAGCCACAGTTTAGTGTC